>BPLR01021027.1:0-26636 GCA_021605095.1 Caerostris extrusa
AACATTAATTCAATTCATTTGTATGCAATAATTGTTACATATCCTCCTGAAATATAAGTTTATACATTAATCTGAATTGCATGAATATCTTCTAAAAATTATGTATTTCTTAATTCTTTTTTAAATTTATCTAATGGATATCTTTTTATAAAATTAAATATATATAATAAATTACTGTAGGATTTGTTCCATTCATCATATTAAACGGAATACTTTCGTTTGTAAAATTTCATTAATACATTTTGAAATATAATATTTCTTAACTTGATGATAAATAGAAGAGATGTTACTGCTTTTAAAAATGTTAAAAGCATCAAAATCAAATAAAATTTTTCATGACAGTAAATGCATTTCACTAACCCAGATTTTGCAATTTATTCTATCAATTGTAATGCCATTTGTCATTATATGCAGCGTAATTATAGAAGAAATTTTGTTGTATTTTAAAACCTTGTACAGCTGCAAATTGTAATTAAATTAATGTACTGAATGTTTCCTTTATTTCATTGCTATTTTGTAGGTAAGTTGAGACTAAAATTGTTTTATCTATAATAAATGAAACATATTCAATAAAAATGCTGATCTTCAAAATGAAATGCACTTAATCGGAAATAAAATTTATCTGGACAATGTAATTTTTTTTTTCTCGTTTAACTACACCTGATTTTTCAGTTTATAATTAGAATTTTAAAAATTACTTTCCCTTGTCAGAAATGTAATGTGAAATGAGATTTATTTAAATGAAAATCTTTAGCAGAAATAAGCAAACAATGGTGACAAAATTTTTGCTACAATGTGCATTCTGTTTTCTCCAATCGGTATATTAATTGAAGTCATGAATATTCTGAAAAATTTTCATCATATTCTTTCATATCAGAAATCTGACAAAAGTTTTTAAAAAGAGCTTCTTTTATTGTGGTAATTCCAATGAATTATAATCTTGTTGTTTTTTTTCCTTCAAATTATTAAAATGACTTGTTTTCTGATGCTATTTTTCTTCTATAGATTCTGCCTTGTGTTTTGACATACTGTGAAAGTGATTGAATGCAAAAGTACATGATGACATTATATGTAAGTTGTCTATTGAATTTTTTTGTAAATTAAAAATCAGATAACTGTAGAAAAATGATGATGCCTTTGAAAAATAAGTTTACTTTGATGTAACACTATTTTTTAAGGCATACTTATAAATTTTGTCGAGGGAGTGATTGATTTCTTTGTAATTAATTGTCACAACATCATATTGTTTTAAAAGCAAATACATTATTTACTGAAACAAAAATGTAACATATTTATATCGAAGGAAAATAAATGTGTTTTATGCCTAAACAAAAGGGCTCAGTGAAAATTTCAACCATTGTTAAAATCCCTGCAGTACTGAGAAATGTATTTAAGTTTAACAAAATTAGTTTGATAAAGTCGTGTATCTTATAATTTTTTGCGTATACTATATTTCATTCAAATTTCTAAATAAACTAAGATACTTTTATAAAGAATTTTTCATTTAAATATTCACATTAGGAATTTTTGCTATTGCTACGATTAGTTTTTCATTATTATTATAATATAGGAATTATGCTTTTTAACTGTCAAGTCAACCTTGCAAATCCCTACTAGAAGTTGCCGGGCAGGGGCAACACCTATTTTGTGACATTATTTCGGTGTTTCTGTTCAGATTAAAGTAGTAGTAAGTTACGTGTAATTCTACATTCCTGCCTGATATTAATCACAAACTTATATTTGTGTTGATACATTTTTTGCTTAAAAGTAAAAATTTGAGAGGCATTTTAATAAAATGTGGTTTTCATTCGTCGGTGTTCTTTAAATCAATGAGTAATTGTTTTAAAAAGAAACACTTGCAAAAGATATGCAGTTGAACAATTTGTACAAATCTACTGCTCATACAAAAGTCTCATATTATTATCTCGATGAAGTGGTGCTTCTTTTTTTGTTTTTTTCATGCGAAAAATTCCTATGCATATTTATGTGTTTCTCTATTTAATTTAATGATAGTAATGTTTCAGTGACAGGTGGTTATTACAACAATTTCTTTCTTCTCCCTCCAATGTATGAATTTTATTTACTGTGACAGAATATTTCCTGAAAAATGAAAAGATTTTGCTAGAATATAATGATGATTAATAAGGTTGTAATCTTTTATAAATTCTTACTAATTTTTACCAATTTTTTAACCTTTATGAAGAGTAATTTTATGAATATTTTCTGACAAAAATAAAAATTCTTTGTTAAAATACAGTAAATAATAAATGCAGTAACATTAATTCAATTCATTTGTATGCAATAATTGTTACATATCCTCCTGAAATATAAGTTTATACATTAATCTGAATTGCATGAATATCTTCTAAAAAATTATGTATTTCTTAATTCTTTTTAAATTTATCTAATGGATATCTTTTATAAAATTAAATATATATAATAAATTACTGTAGGATTTGTCTCCATTCATCATATTAAACGGAATACTTTCGTTTGTAAAATTTCATTAATACATTTTGAAATAAAATATTTCTTAACTTGATGATAAATAGAAGAGATGTTACTGCTTTTTAAAAATGTTAAAAGCATCAAAATCAAATAAAATTTTTCATGACAGTAAATGCATTTCACTAACCCAGATTTTGCAATTTATTCTATCAATTGTAATGCCATTTGTCATTATATGCAGCGTAATTATAGAAGAAATTTTGTTGTATTTTAAAACCTTGTACAGCTGCAAATTGTAATTAAATTAATGTACTGAATGTTTCCTTTATTTCATTGCTATTTTGTAGGTAAGTTGAGACTAAAATTGTTTTATCTATAATAAATGAAACATATTCAATAAAAATGCTGATCTTCAAAATGAAATGCACTTAATCGGAAATAAAATTTATCTGGACAATGTAATTTTTTTTTCTCGTTTAACTACACCTGATTTTTCAGTTTATAATTAGAATTTTAAAATTACTTTCCCTTGTCATAAATGTAATGTGAAATGAGATTTATTTAAATGAAAATCTTTAGCAGAAATAAGCAAACAATGGTGACAAAATTTTTGCTACAATGTGCATTCTGTTTTCTCCAATCGGTATATTAATTGAAGTCATGAATATTCTGAAAAATTTTCATCATATTCTTTCATATAAGAAATCTGACAAAAGTTTTTAAAAAGAGCTTCTTTTATTGTGGTAATTCCAATGAATTATAATCTTGTTGTTTTTTTTTTTTCCTTCAAATTATTAAAATGACTTGTTTTCTGATGCTATTTTTCTTCTATAGATTCTGCCTTGTGTTTTGACATACTGTGAAAGTGATTGAATGCAAAAGTACATGATGACATTATATGTAAGTTGTCTATTGAATTTTTTTGTAAATTAAAAATCAGATAACTGTAGAAAAATGATGATGCCTTTGAAAAATAAGTTTACTTTGATGTAACACTATTTTTAAGGCATACTTATAAATTTTGTCGAGGGAGTGATTGATTTCTTTGTAATTAATTGTCACAACATCATATTGTTTTAAAAGCAAATACATTATTTACTGAAACAAAAATGTAACATATTTATATCGAAGGAAAATAAATGTGTTTTATGCCTAAACAAAAGGGCTCAGTGAAAATTTCAACCATTGTTAAAATCCCTGCAGTACTGAGAAATGTATTTAAGTTTAACAAAATTAGTTTGATAAAGTCGTGTATCTTATAATTTTTTTGTATACTATATTTCATTCAAATTTCTAAATAAACTAAGATACTTTTATAAAGAATTTTTCATTTAAATATTCACATTAGGAATTTTTGCTATTGCTACGATTAGTTTTTCATTATTATTATAATATAGGAATTATGCTTTTTAACTGTCAAGTCAACCTTGCAAATCCCTACTAGAAGTTGCCGGGCAGGGGCAACACCTATTTTGTGACATTATTTCGGTGTTTCTGTTCAGATTAATGTAGTAGTAAGTTATGTGTAATTCTACATTCCTGCCTGATATTAATCACAAACTTATATTTGTGTTGATACATTTTTTGCTTAAAAGTAAAAATTTGAGAGGCATTTTAATAAAATGTGGTTTTCATTCGTCGGTGTTCTTTAAATCAATGAGTAATTGTTTAAAAAAGAAACACTTGCAAAAGATATGCAGTTGAACAATTTGTACAAATCTACTGCCCATACAAAAGTCTCATATTATTATCTCGATGAAGTGGTGCTTCTTTTTTTTTTTTTTTTTTTTCATGTGAAAAATTCCTATGCATATTTATGTGTTTCTCTATTTAATTTAATGATAGTAATGTTTCAGTGACAGATGGTTATTACAACAATTTCTTTCTTCTCTCCTCCAATGTATGAATTTTATTTACTGTGACAGAATATTTCCTGAAAAATGAAAAGATTTTGCTAGAATATAATGATGATTAATAAGGTTGTAATCTTTTATAAATTCTTACTAATTTTTACCAATTTTTTAACCTTTATGAAGAGTAATTTTATGAATATTTTCTGACAAAAAAATAAAAATTCTTTGTTAAAATACAGTAAATAATAAATGCAGTAACATTAATTCAATTCATTTGTATGCAATAATTGTTACATATCGTCCTGAAATATAAGTTTATACATTAATCTGAATTGCATGAATATCTTCTAAAAAATTATGTATTTCTTAATTCTTTTTAAATTTATCTAATGGATATCTTTTATAAAATTAAATATATATGGATATGCTTGGCCGACGAATTGCAGCCCGTCAACCCCTCCCATCTGTCAACCGGAACTTCAGAGGGCATTGCTTGATGAGTGGTGTAATATTCCCCAAGATCAGATTTATAATTTGATACTCAACATGCCTAGGCGTTGTAAGGCCTGTATTGCATCGTGTGGGGAGACATACTCCATATTAACCATCATACTAACCATGTTATACTGTTTTTTGTAAATAGGTTCTTTCTTGAAATTTGCTCCAGGGAGTAAAAAATCGTAATTTTATTAATTATTCAAACATACAGCATCTTTTTGCTCTTTACCTTTTTGTTTAATAAATAGACTTTACAAATAAGTCAAAACAAGTAAGTCAATAAGTCTTAGCCTGAACTTCATTATCCTTAATTTATGGACATGAATGTATGTTGCTCCTCACGGTAATGATCATAGAGAGTGCAATAAGCACAAATCTAAAAGGATTTCTGTTTCCTTGTGCTCTTGGCTGGACGTCAATGCTGTCAATAGACGATGCTTTAACCTAATCCTTTGTTCTTGTCATTCAATTGAAATAACCAGTGATTACTCACAGATCACATTTTGGTATTATAATTTTTTTTTGCAAAGGTATTTGCGTAACCGGCATAATATTCTTAACAGGTATTTCCCGAAATAAATTAAATCATCTCTTTGTTTATAGTTTCACAGTCTCTATAGTATAAAAGTCTAAAAAAAAAAAAAAAAAAATAGTCATATTTTGTTTTCATTATTATAATTTTTGTTTAAATTAGAAATTAAAAGCATTAGAATAAAGTAATCTATAAGTAAATAAGGAAAAGCAATAATTTAATAGGAAAAATTTAACAAACAATAGCGGAATAATTAACATGAAATTTTATTTTTTTTTATGGTAGATTCTATTATTTAATTAAAAAAAAAAAAAAAAAGGTGTTTATACTTTACCCTCTCTGTATATCACAATTATGAAATTTCAGTAGTGTCCTTTATTAAAATATATTAATTTGATTTATTCTATATATTATAAAAACTTTTCATTTAGGTTGTTATGTTATGTACATTTCAAAAATTCATATTAAGAATACACAATATTATGTCGAAAAAAGATGAAAGTCACGATAACGTTGAATAAACATTAAGAAGAATTTTATATTTTATTGATGAAATTTGTTTCAGAATTTCTTTACTTCACCATTACGTGTTCTAAAATTGAAAAGTTGCATATTATATTTTTAATACAACCAAAAATCAAGTATTCTATTCACCAGCTACCAAGTTACCACTATTTGTAAAATCTTTTGTTCTATATATTTCAGGCCTAAAATAACTCAAGGACAGTGCTCACGCGGCAGGGAAAGGGCTCCTAAGGGCTCTTGTGTAGTACCCGACCCCGGGAAATGTTACCAATTTGACGACGACTTCGGACATGAATATGGACTTGTCTCTGACTACGGCACCACCCATTATCAATGAGGCACAACACTGCCAGCAACTCCTCCAGGCGGAAAAAGAAGCAGCGCACCAAAAAAAAGATATGATTCGGCGCTGGGATTTGTAAATGTCGCCAACATCATCTGCGACCAGGATCTCCTCGACAAGATGTCGACGGCTAAGCTGACGAAGGTTGCCCTCACGAAGGCGGAGAAGAAATATAAAGCAGCTCTACAAAGGGTAAGTGATCTTGGTCTCTGCCCTTTAGTTAATTGCAGCAGGCATAGCTCTGCGAAGATAAAATGTGTTAGTAGTAAAAATAAGCGCACAGCGCAGGCAGAATTTATTCTGCCAACTAAGAAAACAAACTGCTAAAGTTAAAGTACAAAAATGCTAAAGATATTATTAATGTTAGCAATGGCTTTGACCAGCTGACGGTGGATGAGACTGGCGATGGAGGTCAGGAGGTTTCCCCCAGAACCTAAAATGCCGCCGATTATGGTTCGTAATTGCGGTAACTTAAAAGACGATTGTTGCCGACATCGGTAACAATTTCGAGAATAAAATAAGAATCAAGCTCGCGGGTGAGCATATAAAAATCTTTCCGGCTGACACTGATCAGCATCGGGATATAACCAGGTACCTGACGGCTCATCAATTGAATTTTTTGTAATCACTCCAAAAGAATCTTAGGCCCCCTAAAGGCTGTCCTCAAAGGAGTGCCAACGGAGTATAATGAGGAGGAAGTTCTTGAAGCGTTAACGCAAGCTGGATACAAAATTGAAAAAAGGTGAGGCAACTCACCAACCTCAAAACTAAGAAACCCATCCCAGTATGGCAGTTGACCTATTTACACCATGATAATAACAAGGATCTCTTTAGTCATGATCGGCTGCTCCACTACGCGGTTAAGGTAGAGAAGTTTAACAGGAAGCCTGGAGCTACACAATGCTTCTCGTGTAATTATTTCCATCACTCCTCCACGAATTGTGGTTATAAAAAGAGATGTCTAAAGTGTGGTGGGGAACACTATATAAAAAAGTGTCCCATTAAGGAACGACTAGACCAACCGAAGTGCATTAATTGCAATGAAATCGGCCACTTAGCCGCTTGGAGAGATGCCCAAAGTTCCCGAAACCGAGGACGCCGCCAAGCCAAGCCGCAGGTGTTGCACGACGAGATTTCACGGCAAAAAAAAGTAACCCAGGGAGTCTCCTTTGCCAGTATGGTGCAAGGAGCTTCACCAACTCCATCGCTGGTCCCTACCACGGGAATCAGCACAATCATCAAATAGTTCAAAACCAGGTTCCAAATTCTAACTCCGATGCTGCCACTAAGGCGATTTATGTTCTTAACGAATTAATTTCCATTTTTAACTCCCTAGGAGGATTAGATAATATGTTTACTGCTCCTGGCAGCTGCCAAAAACCCACTAGAAAAGCTAGTCGCTGTGCTAAGCATTCAAAATTCTAATCATGCTACTTAATGGTTGTGCTGGTTGCCGGGTTAAAAATTTGTTATTGGAATGCAAATGGCATTATGTCAAAAAATGCATGAGCTAATCCATTTTACTAACACGCATGACCCAGATTTGATACTCATTCAAGAAACGCATCTTTCACCTAATCGTAGGCCTTACATACCTAATTATTTGCTTTTTACAGGAATGATGGTGGACAAACTCCCAGACCTCGTGGAGGTACGGCCATTTTTATTAAAAACACTATTTCACACATTAATGTTACTCCACACACCTTAACTGATATACAAACAACCGTACTTTAGTATTAACACTCAACATTTTAATAATGTTAATATTGCTTCCATCTATGTTCCTTGTACAATTAATCGTACTAATCTTCTTAATGATCTTTCTGCAATCTTGCAGATTAGCAATTCTTCGATCCTATGTGGGGACTTTTTAATGCACATCACACCTCATGGAGATGTAGGCGTGATGATAGCACAGGCATTGCACTGGTGCAATTGGCCAATCAGACTGGCCTAGAAATATTTGCGTTCCACTCCCACTCGGGTCACCAACCTTTCCTCATCTACCATTGATCTAACCCTTCTAAATAATTTTCATGTTCCTTTCTCTATTGAATCCTTAATTGAGCTTTCCTCTGATCACAATCCGGTTATGTTAAATTTCTCCCTAACTTATGAAACTCTTGAACTAACCCGTAATGTTTCTACTAATTGGTCAAAATTTAATAGCATTCTCTCTAACCCTTCTAATGATAACCTAGACCTTGATTCCTCTCTCTCATGATTGACGCGGAAGTTAGTCGAATTACTAACATTATACACAACGCATATGCTAACTCCTCTAAGCCAGTTCACAACAATAACATTCACTTCCTTCCTGCACACATCAAAACGCTCATTGCTGACAGAAATCGCAATAGAAAGATTTGGCAAAGACATCGCGATCCTATCTCAAAACTCACTATAACAGATCACAAGCCAAGCTTCGTAAATCTTTACATGAATTCAAAGCAACTGGACCAATCGTTTGCAGGCTCTACATCCAGCAGATGGCTCCATCTGGCGTGCGGTTAAGCAGTTAAAAGGGGGAAAAAAATTAAAGTTTCCGATCTAAAGGACGCGAATTCTGCGCCGATATTAAATGATTTAGACAAAGCAAATTTGCTCGCGGGCAGCTTTCAGGATCAGTTCCAAGTAAATAATCTCTAACCCGCTTACTAACGACACCGTTAAAAATTCTGTAACTCTTTTAAATTCTACATGCAATCCGAATAAACTTGTTAAAATTAATCCGTCTTTACTTTATGAATATATTTGTAAACTTAAAATTAATAAAGCGCCTGGTGCTGATAATGTTACTAATAAAATGCTCAAAAACCTGCCGCATAATATTATTTTACGTATTTGCTAATTTAATCAATGCCATTATTAAACTTTCTTATTTTCCCCTTTCCTGGAGCAAAGCCATTGTTCTACCTATTCTTAAACCTGAAAGGATCCCTTCTAACCCCAGTAATTATCGCCCTATCTCTCTTCTTTTCTACTTTTAAGTTAACGGAATTCGTAATTCTGCATAAAATTAAAAACATCTCTAAACACTCTATTATGATTCCACAGCAATTTGGTTTCACTTCTCAGCTTAGCACGACGCATCAACTCCTTTCGCATTACGGAAATGATCTCTGAAGGTCTAACTAAAAAGGTTCTAACGGGAATTGTTTCATTGTCTAGATGTAGCCAAAGCATTTGATAGAGTCTGGATCGATGGCTTAATTCATAAACTCATTGCCTACAAGTTTCCGGTATACTTAACACTGCTCATCAAGTCTTACCTATGCGACAGAACTTTCACTGTTAAAGTTAACAACTCTCTGCTGACAAGAAAATTGGAGCGGGAGTTCCACAAGGATCATTAATTGGTCCAACTCTTTTCAATTTGTACATAAATGACATTCCACAGACACATAGTATTTCGCTTGAATCTACGCTGATGATACATCACAGTCATCACCTCTGGTAAAACACTTACAGACATTCAACTATATTTCATGACCTACTTCACTCATCTTGAAGCTTGGCTACTAGATGGCTAATAAAAATCAACGTAGATAAAACAGAAGCTGTGCTCTTCACGAGGAGAAGACTTGCGCCTCCTAACATTTATCTTTTTAACCAATTAATCAACTGGTCTACTAATGCTAAATATCTGGGAGTTTATCTTGATAATAAACTAACCTATAATACTCATTTTAGTAACATTAAAAGAAAAGCTAACAACTGCATCCGCATGCTGTATCCATATATTAATAAAAACTCATCTCTTTCCTTAGAAAATAAACTAATTATTTATATGTACTATTTGCGGCCCGTAATAACTTATGCTTGCCGGTTTGGGGTACTGCTGCAAGGTACCAGATTAATTTCATTAAGCGTTTTGAAAATAAGATCCTTAGAATGATCACTAGTTCTCCATGGTACTTTAGAAATGATGACATCCGTCGTTGTTTAGCCCTCCCTACTATTCAAAATTTTATGCTGAAGCGTGCGACTAATTTTTTACGCAAATCTTAAACTTATTCCGAATGATGAAATTCGTAATCTTCCAAGATACGATTTCACATTACCGGAAAACGCTAAGCGCCCACGGGCATCTCTGCATAATTTGCACCAGACCTAGATCCTTGTCATCATTTCTAGCAGCAATTACTCTACTTTGTAGTAGTTTTCATCTGTTCTATTCTTTTTGTATATTTTTGTGTCATGCATTGTATATTAATTGTTTGTATATATTATACTTAGTAGTTTTCGTAGTATTAATTGTTGTTTGTATATATTATACTAAGTAGTTTTAAGTAGTATTTTTCAATCTCTTTTTAAGTCTTAATTTTTAATTTTGCATTTCTTATTTTCTCTTTAACTTTGCACTTGTAAATTTTTATGTAATCTGGGCAGACCATTATCACTTATTCCTTTTATTCTCTATATTATTAATGTTTCTCTCTCCAATGGACTTTACTGTGTGCCACTCTGGAGTAAAGGTCTAAAAAATGACCAAGGCACTCCGTGAACTTAAATGATGATAATGATGAAGGACAGTGCCAAATCGTAATTAATCGCTTTCTGTTTGATGGAAGCGAGGGAAGATAAAAAAAAAAAATTTATGATTATGTGATTAGTATTTATGCATACTTGTGAATCATGCTAAAATTGATTAACTAATAAATTATAATAAAATAAAGTAAATGATATAAAATAAATAATATCTACTCACGTATTATTTAAAAACTGCAGCACAATAACGGTTCGGAGAAAATATCGAAACACAGCACACTACATTAATAAAAGAAGTGACCATATCAACGCATCCGGTGGACAATCTTCCCTACAAGTTGAAATGAAAATTCCCTTTCCCTAAGAACCGATAGCGCCACCTGGTGGTTTCATTGTTGTTTCACGGTGCACAATTCCTCTCCCCAGAAGCCTCGATGATATATCTAAAAAAGGCTGATTAACTGACTTTTTATAACACTACTCAGAACATAGGCTCTGAGATTTATTTAATACTTAACAAAACATAATAATGCAAATAATAACACTACATAAAATGGAACGCTTTTTACCGTACTTATAATAAACTTTATTGTCGAAAAGTGGCAGATATTTAAATTTTTTTATTCAGTAACAAATTTGAAATTATTTGCAACAAACTGTTCTAGAGCTGAATGACTTACGGTCAAAGTGTCCATAATTGGAAAACAACTGTTTCATTTAAACACACACGTCTCTTATTATTTTTATTCTTTGTTTACACATATATATAACTGCAAATAACATTCTTATAAAATTCTTGGTTGAAATGATTAATTTACAATGCTGAAGTATAAACAGACTATAAAGTGTGCAAAGTTCATTATATAGATGAATAAGATTAAAAAGAAAATTTAATTGCAAATGCTGTCTTCACTTTGATATTCCAAAATGGTGTTGACTGACCAGATGGTGCTGTAATACTAAACAACTTACCTTTTCGCATATGCGTATTACGTGATAACGAAATTATCTTATAAATAAAAACAAACAACAATTTGTATGGCTGAAAGTGTGACTGAACATAATCGAAGTCGCTTGATCACGTAGCGACCTCTATCTTCTACTTTGCAATTGATGGTGTGCTAAGCATGCTTGGTGCCACAGGTTTCGGGTTCGAGTCACGGCGGTGCCATGGATGCTTGTAAAAAAAAAAATCGTTTTAGATTTTCGGAGTGCATTGGTCGCGCTGCGACCATAAACCTCCGGCCTTGAAAAAATAGGGTTCTTGTCGATTGGTCTAAGCCCATTACCAGTGTGAAAAAATGTTAAATTTATAGAAAAAGTAGATAATTGAATAAAAATTACAAATAAATAAACTAATAAAAAAAAAAAAAAAAATTAAGAGATAAAAAAAAAATACAAAAGGAAAGGAATTACAATTACAAAATGAAAGCATACTGTAGTAAAACAGTTTTAAAAAGTGAAAAGTTAATTAAAAACTGAGGATGTTTGTAAACAAGAAAAAAACTTTAAACGTGTTTAAAGTCCCTATCTAACATGATTAGAGCGCCAAAGAGGTATTGCTACTCCGATTTCAACTATAGCTAATCTTATCAATAAAAGTGAGCAACGTCAATGCTGCCCTTACTTAAGTCATAAAAGACAACTATTTGCCAGCTACATTAGAAAAAAAAAAATCTTCTCAATACTGCAGCATTATTTTTAAAATTGGTGTTAAAGTTTTATTTTAAATATTAAATTCTAAATTTTATGGGTGTATTGTATATCGGCCCTGTATGCCATTTATAATGTTTAAATAAATAATTTTTCAGTATTTCTGTTATAACATAAAAGATTTTAATTTCATTATTCATTTGAGATCAAGGGTTTAAAGGTTTTGAAAGCTTAATTTATTTCTCAAAAAAAATAGTTACCAAGAAAAAAAAAATTTTTAATTTTTAATCAAATTTTAAAAATTAATCTTCTATATAATATTGTTACTTGATTTCAACTATAGTAATTTATAAATAAGAAATAAGATAGATAAGATATACTTTGAAAACACTTGGCGTGCTTTCACTTATCATCACATCAATTTTCCTTAGATGTAAATGCAAAGTTTTATACAACAGAGCTCCAAAGATAAATAAAGAGAAACTATTTTGAAAATATTAAATCTGTTAAATGCATCAGTATGCCTTATAATGTTTAAATAGAAATTATAAGCTGAAAAACGAGAAGCGCAAGTACCTTTGGAAATCAACATTTTCAGCAATGTGAAATTGAATTTTAATCAAGAGATTAGGATAATCTACTAAACGATTAAAAAATTTATTGGAAAGTTTGGAAATCTTTTTATTATTATTATTATTGAAGGAATCTTAAGATCCATATGAATTATGTCATCAGATATATATCATGGAGCAAAATCAGAATTTCAAGAATTTTAGAACAAATGCAGTAATTCCTTCATTCAATAAACATAAGTAAATTTTCTTTCTTTAATTGGAATAAAAGATAATTTGATTTATATATATAAAAAAAAAATAATAAACAGTTCAAGTTACATCATCTATAAAGAATAGATTATGTCAGATAATTAAGAAGTAAGAAATTTAACAACTGAGGAAACTCAAATTAGGCTTTACATTTAAATAAGGGATATCAATTTAAAAAATAATATAAGCTAATACAAAAGATTTATTTACTATGCTTGTTTTCAAATGATATTAGAGATTTATCTAATCACATTATATTTGGTCCAAAAAGACACCTGAAACAAAATAACTCTGAACTCAACAATACATGAAATTATGAGATTTTGAATGACAATTTTGAAACTTCTAACATGTCAATTAAAACTGTTATGCATCATTGCTAATTGTTAATTAATTCATCTAAATATACAAGCTTAAAGAAGTTTATATATGAATTGCTAATTTAGCATAAGTCTTTGAAATGAATATAAAACAACTGTTAAAAGGGCAACAACTTCATTTATGAAAAATTAAAATCTTTATTAATGATTACTATAAAAAGTTAATCAAAACATAGCAATATTTTCATTACATTTTTTTTTTAATTTCCTTACACCATTATTCATTATTATTAATTTATTATAAAAAAAATAAAATAATTAATAGATGATAGATTTTTTACAGTTTCTTTAAGCCCCAAACACTGCTTGGCATTTTGTGAAAGAAAAATTTACAACTTTTCTTTTTAATGCATTACAGAAAGAATATAGAATAATTATGAAAATCAGAAAATTTTCAATCAATCAAAATCTAAATTTCATAAAAATCAATGCACTTTAATTTTAGAATGTATCCCAAATAGAAAACTTTCAAAGATATATTTTCTTCAAATATAACAAATTGTAACAAACACTAAAATAAAATTATTAATATTATCAATAATCTTTGAGTCAACAAAGGTAATTAGAGAACATTATTTACTTTGAATAAAATAATAGAGTAACAATAAGTATAATAATAAGATAATATAGAAATTATTTAATATTTTCTTGTGAATATATGAATAAATAAATATACACGTTTAAGAAATATAAATCTTGACTATAGAGAGTTGGGCCGACAAGCCTACCCCCAAGAAGAAAATATTTTCTATCTCAGAATCTTCAGTAATCAGACAGTCTTGACCACCCTGGGACTGTTGGAACAGTGATGAAGAAAAAGTATGAATTTAATTAAATTCAAATAAAAAACTAATTCTTTTATAGAAGGAATAAAATTTTATTTTAATCTAATTGCAAATTTCATAGAACAGTATTTAATTCTTAAAGTTTTTTTAACATAATAATAATTTGAAACTTATCTTTATAAAAGTAATAATAATTTTCAGTTAATGTTAAACAAATGATTAGCGGAGCAATATATCTAAAGGTTTTTACAATAGATGATTAATTTAATTAAAAATAACTTGAGAGCAGTAAAATATATTTGAATATTTTAAATAAAACAACTACACATAAAAATGTAAAAAAAAAAAAAAAAAAAAATTATTGAACAATATGTTAAAATTAAAAAAGATATGAAATTATTTTAACTAATTTATAAATAGCAATATACTTAAAAGTTTGCATACCTATTAAGAAATTTTTTTTCTTATATAAAATTCTTTATATATAAATGTCTGATTTCAAGTGAATAATGTTTGAAAACAAATATTTGATATCCTTTAACAAAAATAATAATAAGTGAATGGAATAATAATTATCATAATATAAAGATAATGCAGAAATTTAGTATATTCTCGGCACAAAAAAAAAATATATTTATTAAATACAAAATAAGAAACAATTTGTACTGGAAAGATGTAACTGGAATGTAAATTTGAACTGGAGAAATGTAACTATAATGTAAATTTGTACTGGAAATTTTTGCCCCACCATGAGACTGTTGAAAGAGTGATGAAGAAAAAGTATGAATTTAATTAAATTCAAATAAAAAACAAATTCTGTTATAGAGAGAAAAAAATTTATTTTAATCTAATCACAAATTTTTAGAACAGTATTTAATTATTAGAGTTTTTAACATAATAATTTAAAACTTATCTTTAATAAAGTAATAATGATTTTCAGTTAATGTTAAACAAACAATTAGCAAAGCAATAAAGCTAAAAGCTTTTATAATAGATGAATTATTTAATTAAAAATAATTTGAGAGCAGTAAAATATTTTTAATACAACAAATACACATAAAAATGTTAAAAAAATTAGTGAATTATATGTTAAATTATTTTAACTAATTTATAAATAGCAATATATTTAAAACTTCATACAGCAATTAAGAAATTTTTTCTCCTACACAAAATTCTTTATATAAAAGAAAAAAATAATTATTTTTTTCTCTCTCTTATATAAAAAGATTCATGTGCATATCATTCCAGTTACTGAAACAAGATAGAAGCTAGCGGCTGCTTACGCACATGCCAACATGCCAAATCAGTATTATTCCAATTAGTAAGATAAATGTTTAGGTGATGTTTTTAGAGAATTCGTGTTTCATCTTCTACGCTTTTATAAAAATTTAATTCGATTATAAATTTTTTGTATCATCATGTATAAATTTAGATGATTAATGCTTAAATCTGTAGTTTAAAATAGATGATATAGTTAAATGCCAATTCTCAGCAAATATTCAGATTCACACTCTCCACCAGCAAACTCTAATATTCCACATTCCAATAAATAAATAAATCTATCTATATATATATGAAAATACATTGTTTATGCAACCAAATCGTTTAAAGCCAAACGATCAGAAACAAATGAGATATCTTTTCTTTTCCTCATACTTAACAAATCAGAGTGAGTATAATTTTTTTTATCAATAGTCTTAAAAATAAGGTTAATTAGGTTTTCAACTGTTTGATTTCAAGAGAATAATGTTTGAGAACAAATATTGGATATATTATATATTATACAACAGGGTGCGCAGAAGATCTACCTCCCTGTGGTGCACCTGGTAACACTTTTTAGTGGCTAAAAGATCTACAACTTGGCATTATTGCTTGATTAATGAACTCTGTTTTAGCAAGTTCTGTTGTGTTATCTGTTTTTTTTTTTTTTCGTTGTTCTTTTTATTGCTGTAACTGTTCATAATCTGCCATTGGAAATAATAAAAAATATATATTATACAACATATATTGGAAATATTGGATTATATATAACCCTTAAAAAAAAAAAAATAATAAGTGAATGGAATAATAATTATCATAATATAAAGATAATGCAGAAATTTGGAATATTCTTGGAACAAAAAAAAAAAACAAATATGTTCAATTAAATACAAAATAAAGAAACAATTTGTACTGGAGAAATATAACGGGAATGTAAATTTGTACTGGAATTTTTTTTATTAGTTTAGAAATTGAAAAGCCTTTTTATATTTTTATTTTTCTTTCAATTTATATATATATATATATTTTGTTATTATTATTTTATATATTTTGTTATTATATACATTTTGTTTACACATACATTTATCATCAGAAATATTACTATTCAGGTAAAACTTGCAAATTTTAATTTTCAGTTGTGTCTTTATTTGAAACAAATATTAAATGCATTTGTATCAGTTCTTGGCACATTTTTTTTTTTTAATACTATTATTCCTCAGACAAACAATTTGCTTCTATAGAAGCATTACAAAACCATGACACAGATAATTTTCATACAAAATAAGATTTTCAAGAGCTTTTAAATTATATAGAATCTCCAGTAACTTAAAAAAGGGAAATTATATTCTGAATATTTTAAAATAAAACGAATCTTTATAAAAAATATTTTTTGTTAACTAATTTATTAGTAACAATCAATTTATACATTGACATATAAATAATTAAAATTTAACCCTTATATAAAACATTTGTAAAAATATTTTACATAGAGAAATTAATGCATGTATCATTCAGTTTTTATGAATAATTTTTTAAGAAGGAATATTATTTAGGTGACGCTTTTGTTCTTCACGCAAGTTTTTTTTTTTTTTTCCATCGTACACAAAAAGTTAATTGCAATTAAGAATATTGTTTCCAGTTAGATAATTATCATTTGAATTTTAGTTTTAAAATGAAAAATGTATTTAGATATTTTATTTATTTGCTTTTTTAGTATTATGAAAACCCAATTAAATAATTTATTTACATTTGTTTTAAAGTATCGAAAAGTAAGGAGATAAATTGAATTTCTTAGAAATGGTAAATAGTGATTTAAGTTGCAGGAAAACAAAACAACAACGAAATAAAATTTTAGGTAACAAAATATATGTGTAAATATTAGAATATTAAATTTTGTGGCAAAGATAAAATTTATTTAAATGAATGTGCTCAAATTTAAACAATGTCATACAACAACAGTTTTAAACAATAGTGGAATATTTTTGTTAAAATAATATAGAGTTTAATATAACAATAACAAATAGAATTAACTAATTTAGATTTTAATTTTTAAACATTTTCTCATTTGCTTGTTGAAAGTTGATTAATGTATACATTTTTTGCCAAAGCATTCTTGAGGGTAATATAATAACATATTTTGGTGATTGTTGCTAATTTTTGTATATACATTTAATTTTCACGTTTTTTTTTTCTATCTGTTACTTATTTTTGATGTATGTATGTGTTTTCAATATTCAGTGTCAATGCTACAGCTACTACACACTTGTTATTTTGAATCCATATGTCTGGCAGTTGCTTCTCTTCACTTTCATGAGGCTTGCTTACTGACATTTGAAAATAAGTTTTTAATGAATGTTATTTTATGACTGTTTTACTGATTGATTGCCCTACCAAAAAATTCGGTAAAACACTTTTTGTTTTTATTGTAATTAACAATTCTAATCTTCATTTTATTCTAAAATATCTGTAAATTAAGTGAACAGTTTTTGAAATTTGTTCCTCGACTTAATGAGAGTCTGTTAAAGAAACTTTAATTTCTAAACTAAGTTGTGACTGCATTAAAAGGTTAAAAGAAAAAAAAAAAAAGTGGAACGCTTCACGATTTTGCGTGTCATCCTTGCGCAGGGGCCATGCTAATCTTCTCTGTATCGTTCCAATTTTTGATATATCTACTTGAGTACATTTACATTGGCGAACTCATGTTATTTATATGCATAATTCTGTAGATCAATAAAAAAAGTGGTAGGTCTAAGTGTTCCGTTTTTTAAGTGGTTTTCTTTTTTCACATTTATGTTATTTCAATGACCCTGCTGGAATTTAGAAGCTGCATTTGTCTTCTAATATTAAATACAAATCCTCTATTAACAAAAAGGTAGCAATTTATTCATTAAAAACCATCCACCACATTGAAAAAATATAAATACAACAAACTTTTTTAATGAATTGTAAGCAATGCTATTTTTATCTGAGGCCTAGTTGATTTTCATCAAAGTAATTTGCATTATTTTTGTGTCTTTAAAAATAATATTGTTTTGTTGATCATAAAATTTATGAATTTCGTTTAGATGCTTTGTGGACACAAAGTATTTGAACTAAGCAAATTTCCATACTTCAGTCCCTTAAAAAAAAATGTGCATTTTGAAAACGAATGTATTAGAAAGAAGAAATTTCTAAGGAAAAATACGATAAATTTTCATTTAAAATTAATATTATATTAAAATCATTGAAATAGTTTGGGACGAATAATGTTTAAGTACGACTCCTAACTAAACGGCAGCGCCATCTGCAGGAAGAAATATCTTCTGGTTAACATTGTTGGTTGATTACATTAGAGACGAATTTATTGAATAATTAAATAAATTTGGATGGTTTGGAAAACTATAGTTTTTTTATTTATTTAATCTTATAAAGAAATCTAGTTTTTTTAATTGATTTATTGTCTGAATATGATTTTTTTATACTTTTTCTTTCTTTGTTTGTTTAAAATTGATGTTATGCGTTTTGTTCTTACATTGACTTCTAAATACAGGTTGTAGGAAAAGATTTTTTACACTTTTCAAAATAAATTAAAGAAAAACTTGTAAAAAAATATATATATTAATTTCTTTTTTATTTGGATATGTTTAATGAATAAAGTTTTTATTAAGGACATCTTTTTTTTTTTTTTTCACTTGATTAAGACTTCTATTTACGAAAATGTAGTTTTCCAATTATTCTTGAAATTCGGAGTTTCATAACGTTCGTTCTATCATTCTGATGTAACAACAGTTGTGCTACTTTCCAAGATGGGGCAATCTCATTGAAATAAGACGATCACAAGCTTTTCTTTGCAGAATTCAATCTTACAAATATACATAATAGGGCGATTTGTTAAACAGAGTTGCTCTTATTCGCTTTAGTCAGTAGTAAGAACAGGTAGGGTATGGTTTTTGAAAGAAGGGGTCAGAGATGTCCTGGACCACCTTCAACTTTTTAAAATTTCTTTTACGAGCTAATAATTATATAAATAAATAATTAATCCTTTCTTCCCATTTTTTAAATAATTATTAAATAATTTTGTGGGTAATCCGTATATCATCCCATCTGATTATACATATAAATATATATAAGTTTATATTTTTTTCTTCATACATAATTTTTATATATAATATATATTATTTATCTTCACGACACTTTAATTTAAAAAAAAAGTCTTTTTTAGTATTGGATTTCAAGTATAATTTTTAAAATTTGGTTTAAAAATTTATATAATTATATATTTTAGTACTTATAATATCATTAATTTTCTTTATAAAATTTTGAATATATAATTCTAAAAATTATATACATCACATTCCAAGCAAAATGTTCGATAATTTGTATTCCATTTTTATTCTGCCCTATTAAATAATTTCTTACATATTGATTTAATAAACAACAAAGAAAAACTTAAAATAACATATAAAAAGAATTTATCAAAGAAAAGTTCTCATGCATACTTAAAAAGCAACAGAAGAATTACCTTTAAAGACAAACAAAAACTGTTGCCAAATACTTGACAACAATAAAACATCTAAATAATGAAAGACTCTTTTTTCTAACCAGCTCTTTTCAACTACGAAAATATCCCGCCCATGCTCTGGTTTCTCTTCAAACTCGTGCTAATCTTTCGCCTTTTACTAAAGATTACCGTGGAGAGGAACAAATTAATGAGCCTCAACCAATTTTTGGAACCTCATTTCGGTGGGGTTAAAATCAAAACAAGAAAGAAATTTTAAGTTTCCTTTGTAGATAGTTAATTTTTTAATTTTTTGTGAATGTTTATTTTGCAAATATTACAAGCTGCATTACAAAAGGCAAAACAATTAATTTCTTAGCAAATTATTATTATTTTTTTACATTATGAATTTGAAACGGAATTCACATTGGCACCATTAAAATTCTAATTTAACATTCTATTACAACACTCTAAATTATTCAGGTTTTCATTAAAACGATATGTAAAAGCGATCATCAAAGAAAACGTCTGTCCATCGAAATGCAGTGATGGCCGTTTAGGAGATAGTCGTTTTTATCAGGAATGACTCGAGTGCCAGGTAAGCTATATATAAACTAGTTAATGCAAAAATAGTAGGCATGAAACAATTGAATGTCCCCATCAATTTCATGAGGTCATTCAAATGCTATATCACAAAAACAAGACTAATAGTATTTGTATACAAAAAATTTCTTCCTTGGTATGTGTCATTAAAACCCTGTGTAAATTGGACAAACTTGTATTACATTGAAAAGAAAAATGTTCCTTTGCAATGTTATCTTGCTGCATGAAGCAGAAATAATTTACTAGGGTTTTTTTTAAACTCAGACATTTTTTTATTAATACTTCAAATTGTCAGTAGCGTATCCAAGACGTTATTTTCTATTAGGCAAAATTTTAATCGGAATAAATTATATAATTTTTTTTATTTTTTTTTTTTCTTAAATTTATTTATGATTTATCATTTCTTTGTTTCATTTTTCTGGGGTTTTTTTTTTTCCCCCTTTTCTTTTCTTCTTCTGAAAATACCCTTTATATCCAAAACACTTAAAATCATAATTACACTCACTCTAAGATTTCACATGATAAAATTTGAATTTTGAACTTAATCTTTATACCTATAATTATTGCTTTTATTTAACATTAAAGTAAACATTCTTATATCAAAAAAACAATTGCAACTGATTTAAATATACATCATTTTACTATAATTACATCTTTAATTTGCCAGCAGAAATAAGTGCCAATACCTTTCAACTAGCACAAATAATACAATCCTTTCCCTCAAATACTAAAAATATGAATATAACAGAAATTAAGTTAATGATTCAGCATTTTCCAAAAATAAAGTATTCTGCATTTATTAATCAAAAACTACAATTATGCTACAAACAAATCTTAACTAGTGCATTATCAGGTATTTAGTAAGAAAAGAGACTTCTATCATCTTTTATACATTACAGAAACTGGGCAGTTGAATGTAAAAAGTCAAGTAACCCAAACATAAAATTCAATAAAATTGAATACTGCTATGCTGAAATCAATCATGAAATTCTAGATTTAAATAATACAAAGATTTTTTTTTCTTTATAAGCACCAAATCACTGTGCATATAAATTATCTTAAGGTAAAAAGAATTCATATTAAAGGACACAAATCGGGGTAAGTACACGGAGTGCCTTGGTCGCGCAGCGACCAAACCTTTCTGGTGGCGGCTTTGTAAAGGTTGTGTAGTGTTATTAAAATCCATACGGCAAAATAAAAGACGATAATCAATTTTCACATTTACAACATCTTTTATTTAATTTCTAACGCCAACTAAGTTCTGTTTTTATTCTTGCGGGAAAAATTCCCTTTTTAACAGTGAAAGTAGAAGTTATTCAATTTTTACTCCATTTTCCATCAATAGGTGTCGCTACCCGCTAATTCTGTTGCTGATTCTGGTTTTAAATTATTTTTCCATGCACATGGAGCTTTGCATTTATCAGGAAAACATTTTTTCGAAAACGAAAATTTGTAATAACAGTATTTGCCAGTAGGATAGTAAGAGCGATGGCGAGACTTACTTCGATGAGAAGAAGAGTATCGATCTCTATTTTTTTTGGGAAAAAGTTCTTTGGATTGTGACACTCAGTTTTGCAAGTTTATTATCCAAAGATGCAATTTGTTGTTGTAACTCAGTTATAGCATCTGATCCTGATGAAATATTATTGATTACGCAAAAGTTCTTGTTTTGGTTGCATTTCCAGAATACGATCCGCCATTAATGAGAGTTTCTCAATTCCTTCATCACTAACTAGTAAAATATTTCGCACGGAATCAGGCATTTTTTGTAGAAATAATGTTGTAAGCACTTTGTCAGTAATTCTATCAGTAGCCAGGTTTCTCATTTTTTGTAAAAGTTGACTGGGTTTAAGATCTCCCAAAAAGTCCTGTGAGTAGTCTCTGAAGACGCTTATTTTCGCTTTCTTTAAAAGTATTCAGCAAACGTTCTTTCAGCGGTATATTTTGTTCATTATCATCACTTATAAAACAAACTTTCAACAAATTTGGTTCTATTTTATAAACAAGTAGTTGAATTTGTATCCTCGGCTGTTATTCCACAAATTGAAAATTTACAACTTGAAAGAACCATATTTAAGGTTTTAATAGCCCAAAAGCAGGCATTTTGACAGTTTTTACCCGCGCTTTCATCTTTTTCGCCGTTCCATTAGTTTCAGTAATTTTGTAAATAATTCATTTTTGCAAATAATTCAAATGGTCACCAAAAATGGCGGCTTTGTAAAGGTTTCATTTAGTGTTATTAAAATCATACGGCAAAAAAAAAAGACGATAATCAATTTTCACATTTACAACATCGGGGTAACGACAAACGTTCTGTTTTTTTCTAACGGGAAAAATTCTTTTTAAATAGTAGAAGTTATTCAATTTTTACTCCATTTTCCATCAATAATGATTCTCCAACCTGGTAAATGGGATTACGTAACGTGAGGTCTTGCCCTTTGCCAGTTATAAAAATATAGAAAATTTAATAAGAAAAACAATAAAATCAATTAAGTTGCAAAAAGCAACAAATAAAATTTAAAAAAGAAGCAAAAAAGGAATTTAATGGAAACATATTAAAGGGAAATGCTTGATTTCCTTTTAAAAATATGGAGTTATAATTAGCGTGATGAATAGATAATGTTTAAATTTTCATGTGTATATTTGCATGTTTGTGATTTAAATTATTTACAAAATAAAAGATACCTAAGATTAGTAGCAATAACATTTTTTCATTAGTTCAACAATTGAAATTTTTTTTATTTGAAAATTATCTTTTTATTGTGAAAAAAAAAATTTAAGGCATTGTTTTATTATTATCATTTTACATTTGTTCTTTGCATCTTATTCTTTACAACTACACATACATTGATTATCCCAAACTCTTAAACTGTCAATCCCAAATGCCCCCACTGTTATGTTCAAAAACATGTAAAATTTTAATTTAAATTAAACCTTTATTTGAGAGGAAAATTAGATGGACCTGTAACATTTGTTGCTAACGGTATATATATATATTATATATATAGATACTCATCAGGGAAACAATTTGCTTACTGGAGAAGCATAGCAAAAAAAAAAAAAAAAAAAAAAAAAAAACTCAAAAATTCTTTTCATGAAATAAAATATTCAAGTTCTTCTAAAATATGTCATCTTACGAACTTAAAAGTTAAATCATAAGAATATTTTCTGAATAAATCTTTATAAAAAAAAAAAATTTCAAAATATTGTGATGTTAACTATTTTATAAACAGCAATATATTTAAAAATTGACATATATATCAAGAAAATTTACATTTATGTAAAATTTTATAACACTAATTTACACAGAGAGCATGTAGTCATCAAGCATGCATGTAGAGCATCAAGTTTTTTTTTAATTAATTTATTTTTATGAGTATTATTACTTCGATGATGTGTTTAGGAGGTCCCTATAACATTTATTTTTCAATTTTTTTTCAAATGGTACACAAAAATATAATTACAATTAAAAAGAGAGTATTCATTTTAGGTTATTATCGTGTAAAATTTTTGTTTACAATAAATTATAGATTTAGATGTTTTAATTATTTTAGCAATATGGAAACTACTTTTTATGTAGCTTTTTATAAGTCTTTTGAAATACCATACGTTAAATTTGAAAGTCATGATAAATAATGATTTAAGTTGAAAGGAATACTAAAAAGATTTACATAACAAAAGATTATAGAATTTAATGTAAGAAGTATAGAATGTAAGATGTATAGAATGTAAGAATTTAATGTAAGATGTATAGAATTTAATGTTTTCTTCCAAAATGTGCTTATGTACAAAATAATTGAAATCATCCTTACACATACTCCTAGATTTCACACGTTAAAATTTGAATCCTTGAACATAACTTTACCTATAATTATAGCTTTTATTTTGCATTTCACTTAATTCAGATCCAAAGCCCATTTTTACATTAAATTAAATACTCCTGGATCAAAATAACAATTGCCTCTCATTTAAATTCTTAAATAAACATCCTTTTTAATATAGTTATATGTTCAATTTGCCAATAGAAATAAGCTTTAATATCTTTCAACTGTCACAGACAATATATCCGTTGCCCTCAAATACTGAAATTTGATTATAATAAAGATTAAAATACTGATTTTGCATTTTTCCAAAACTAGGAAAAAAATAAATAAATCTGTATTTATTAAACTTAAAAAAAAAAAAATATTAATAAATAATAATAATTGAAACACAGTGTTTCTACAATCACGTCACAAATAATTTAAAGGCAAACAATCAGAAATGAAATATCTTTCATCATCTATACATTCTAATTATAGTGCATATTAATTTCAAAAAGCAGAAACACTACCAGATAATAAAAAACACAAATTTTAATACAAATTAATTCTGTTATATTGGAATCAATCCCAAACTTCTAGCTTGAAAACATTCAAAGATTACTTTTCCTCAAACTTAACTAATCACAGTCATTATAAATCTTTATCAATAATCTTAAAAATAAGGTAATTAGATTTCATATTAGAAAATAAATGTATGATTTCCTTGAAAAAATAATAAGTCAAAGGAATAATAATTAACATAATACAAAGCTAAAACAGAAATTTAGTACATTCTTGAAAAAATAGATATATTCAATTAAATACAAAATAAAACAATTTGTACTAAGGAAATAAAATTTTTTTTATTAGTTTAGCAATTGCCAAGTCTTTTTATTTTTGCTTCAATTTCAGACCTATTTTTTATGATAAATATTAAAAAAAAAATTCTTTATTCATCCCAATATATAATTTATTTACACCAATTTTGAAGTATCAAAAAAGTAAGGACATAAATTGAATTTGTTAGCCATGTTAAATAGTGATCTAAGTTGCAGGAAAATAAAACAACAATGAACTAAAATTTTACATAGCAAAATATTACGATTAAATATAAGGATATTAAATTTTGTGGCAAAGATGAAATTTATTTAAATGCATCTGTGTAAACTTAAACAATGCCTTAGAAAGGGCTTTAAATATGGAATATTTTTGTTAGAATAATATAGAGTTTAATACAACAATAACAAATAGAATCAACTAATTTTTCTTTTTGTTTATGTTTAGAATTTTTCTTTTAATTTTTAAACATTTTGTCACATTTGCTTGTTGAAAGTTGATAATTGTATATATTCTTTGCAAAAGTATTCTTGAGGATAATATAGTTCCTTTTCTTGTTGATTGTTACAAATTTTGTAAATATATTGAATTTTCACGTTCTTTTGTGAATTGTAAGCAATGCTATCTTTAACTGAGGCCTAGTTGATTTTCATGAAAGTAATGTGCATTATTTTTGTGTCTTTAACGGCACTATTGCGCGGTTGATGATAAAATTAATGAATTCCGTTTAGATGCTTTGTTGATACAAAATATTTGAACTATGCAAATTACCATTCTAAACCCCTTAAAAATTGTGCATTTTGAAAACGAATGTCTGACAAAGCAGAAATTTTTAAGGAACCCTACCATAAATTTTCATTTGAAATTATTCTATTGAAATAGTCTGGGACGAATAATGGTTAAGTACGATCCCTAAGTAGAGGGTAGAGCCATCTGCTGGGAAAATATCTTCTGATTAACATTGTCGGTTGATTACATTAGAGGCGAATTTATTGAATAATAAAAAAATTTTTACGAAATCTTGCCGAAAAAAAATATTGAATTGAAAATTATTAAACGAACAAATTTCAAACAACGGGACGAAACTAAAAATACATAAAAAAACGTACTAAAAGTTTTTCTGTTATCGCACAAAATATATCATGTTGGAACTAAATTTCTGTTATGATTTATCAAAATGTACAGTTTTAAATAACTTACGAACGCTCCACTTTCCCTATAATTTGTGTTAAATTGAAAATAATGAAGACTTAACGAGTTTAAATCAATTCTATTTTAGCTACCACTACGAGAAATAACTTTTCTTATATATAATCCAACC
>BPLR01021028.1:0-133097 GCA_021605095.1 Caerostris extrusa
ACGTTGCTATCATCTGGAACAAGCAAGCTACAGCATCTCATTAGAGGGAAAAAACCGATGAGACTGAACGCGATTCAGTGACGAATATCTCTCAAGGAATACTCGTGGAACCTGTTCAGCGAGGAATATTACTATCTTGAATTATTGTGAGTTTTTCCTAATTAATAGTGAATAATAAAGCATGCTAAAGATGTAGTAATAAATAATATTTCGAATACTATAGTTGCTGATGTTTCGAAATGCTATGGTATTTTATCCAAATTAAATTGGTAAAATTTACTTGGTCGATGATTTTTAACACTGTACTTTTATCTTTATTCTAATAACAAACAAATTTTATCTTTATAATTTAAACAAAAGTCATTAATTTATTTTCTGTTTAATTTTGAAGTGTCCTCTACGTCTACAAAAATTGATTATTTGAGTCACATAGTTAAATATATCCAAAGATAATGACTTTGATCAATTCCTGATCCAATAGTAAAGCGTGCAACTAGTATGCAGGAGGCCCATGTTCAAATTCATTACCGGCGTCCGTTGCAGTCACTACTTTTCAGAAACCATAAGAAATCAATGGCGATTGTGACAACATGTAAAAAGTAGCTCATATTAACTGAAGCTGGTTTGAATATTCCGAGTTTTCTCTGATAAATACGCAATTTATGCAGAAAACCACAATATAGCAATTACTCCCAAAAGGTTCTACCGTGGATATGTATATATAATTTAAAAAATTATTAATTATGTTATTGCTGTGACTACCGTTCAGTACCCAGCAGCGCGGGAGGGACACCTTATGAGTAGTCTACTCATGGCGGAGGGAAAGGGGGCAGCTTCTGTTGTGAAGAAGGTGAACCCGTAGGTAAAATCTGATTTGACTCCGAGTAGCTGAAGAAGGAGGGTAGTGCCTTCCGAGAGGTCTTTCAGAGACAACTACCCCACATTTGCTTATTATTGAAGAAAACCAAGGAACTCCAACTTGGTGATCTGACTCACAAGGCAAGATGCTGAATATTCCTAACGCCATTTAGGCTCCTCGCTTTGAAACAGTGTCTACAACAATGCCACCAGCGGATTGAACCGTAGACCTAATGGTCATCACCACTTATTTATGCTACGAACAGATCACTGAACTTCTAGTCAGGCATTATTAATTATTATTATTTAAAATGATGAGTCTAGGTAATTTTTTTAATAATATTTATTTAATTTAAAAAAAAAATCTAAGACCTTGACAGCTAAGTTATTTACACAATCGTTAAAACAATATTATCTAAAAAATAACTTCTTCAAATATTCTTCAGAATTACCGTCGTATTCCGAGCATTTTTCATCTCATTCTTCTTTTTATCCTTTTTTCTCAGTTTCTTTCTTCTGCCTTTCTCTCAGTTCCTTTTTTTTTTGCTTTTACTTTAATATCGTGGAGTGTGATAGCATTAAAATATCCCACTGAGGCAATCTTTCTCTACTTAAACCTATTAGTCTAACAACATCATCATGAAATAATTTAGGATAATTAAATGAATCATACCCATTCTTTTAATTATTTTTACTTCATTTCCAGTATCAGTTACTGAGATCATTTTTTTTAATCAATTAAAACATCTCTATGATTTTTGTCGGGAAAATATTGATCAGCGTCACAGATTTCAGGACATTGTTTAGAATTATCAGTATCAAATTTATTGCAATTTGAACACTTGAAATCTTTGGTTTTTAAGAGGACATTTTACTGAAACATAACACATTTTACCACATGAAAACAACCTATATTGCTTTTAGGTTGACAATAATTACTGTTTACTTCTGGCTATTCATATTAGTATTACTTAGTTTAGCATATTATTCATTTTAGTATTTGCTCAAGGTTTAGTTTTAATGTTTACGTAGTTTTACTTTAGTTTGCATTACCTTTTTAACAGCATTTTTTGTTCTTTTTGTATAGTTTTATACACATTAAAATTTTTTAATACTTTTAGAATTTTACAACCACATAAAATTGTTTTATTGAGATATGAATCTTTTTATGATGTACTGCGTCAAAGCATTATCTTCTATATTACTGCTACTGAATAGCTGTTTTATCGTTAAGAAATATTCGTCTAAGGATTTATTTCCTTTAATTTTCCTTTTTGATAATAACTCAGCAGAATTTCTACTGACGCCATATTCTGATCATTATAATTTTTTCAGCTTTTAACAAGATATTATTTTCGATTCTGACTGGGCAAAAAGCTTAGTTTTACCAGCTATGAAGGTTTGGCACAGTTTGATTTCTGAAAATCCTCTTCTTTGCGGCCTGATGATCAATTGGTTAGCGCTCTGGCTTTTTGGTACTACAGCTTTCAGGTTCGAGTCCTGGTGGTGCCATGGATGTTTGTTAGTGGTTTGGAATCCACGTTAAACTGTAGGTCCCAGTTTAATTAATCTAAAGTGTGAAAAAAAATGACCGTAGAGCGACAAACCAAATCTTTTTCGTTGGCTCAACAGCCCCATGGTGCGCCAAGGCCGTCTGCCTATAGGCAGATTTTTGAAACATGAGATGTTTACTTTTTACAGGTAGGGTTGTCAGCCCTACGCCAAATGTCATATTTGACAGGGACCTAATATTTAAAGTGGGTTCCAAACCACTACAAACATTCATGGCACTATCGGGAATCGAACCTAGAGTGCCAGTCACTCGGTCATCAGCCCTCGATTTCTGTAAATCACTTAACTGAAATACTTCCGGCATTAAATTAATTTTTTTTTCTGTCTTAGTTTAAGTTTATTAAGAATTCGTAACAATGCTACAATATGATTATCAACTTCTTTTATTTCCTATGTTTAGTGTTACAAATAGAAATAACTTCGTTAAAAGTTAGTGATTAATTAATTAGTTCTATTTTAGCATTAAATTCCTTACTTTCTAAAGTGAAATTACATCCGTCAAATCCTTCAAATTCTTTTGTATTTCGTTTATCCCCATCTGTATCAAAAGTCAACTAACTACATTAGAATTGGATACATTATTATTGTCTATTGAAAGTAAAATCTGAGTATGTGTATTAACTTCCTTTCAAATGATAAACAAACTGAAATAAATTCATCCCTTTGAGGTCTTCGATTTTTAATCTTCTCAATTGACTGTAGTTTTCTTCATAGATCTTTTAATATTTGGGGATAATTTCTTTTTGCAATCCCCTATCCGATCCCCCATATAGATATCGTTATTTAAAATTAGGTACAAAAAACTTAATGACCGAGAAAATGATAGTTCAGTGCTCCTCTAGAGAGATTCACTTCGCCATCTGGTTCACATACAATGGAATTACAACATCGGCACACATAATTTTGTTCTTTTCTTATTTTATTTGTTAGTTGTATTACAATAGCCAATCACTTCATCGCACATTCGAATAAATTGGTGAGCTGCTTTCAAAAAAAAAAAAAAAAAAATTTTTTTAGAAAAGAAATTTTTACAAATTCTCTCTCTTTCTTTTCTTTTCCTATATATATATATATATATATATATAAATTTTTTTATTTACCTCCCTACATGGATATAGCAAGAGATTACAGTATTGTTGCACACAGAGAGAATGGAAGTTTGCAGAATTCGATTCCTATTGGCAACGTCCGTAGAGATTCCATTAATTTCCTTTTATGTTTTCGAAAATAATAATCACTATCTTCACTGACGCAAGGTCTACACATGCTTTTAATAAAGGTTTCTGAAGTGTGATCTTGAACATTACATCTTTTAAAAACAAATCCACTGCTTGTACAGAATGCGCATCTTGCAATACATCCCTGCTCATGTGGATCGGAATTTAATGAAATTGCAGATTATTTGGCGAAGAATGCTAAAGATCTGGATCAGACTGCTATTCCTACTTCCCTTGCAGATCGATTGCCTGGCCAAAATCTAAATTTATGATTCCTTTTAAGATCAAAACTAAATACCAAAGTACAGAACTAAATGTCGACAGAAAACAGCTACTACTCTCACAAGATTAAGGATGAAGAACCACAGAAAATATGAAAATTTCTTCTGATGGCGTTAAAAAATACCCCCCTCCCCCCAAAAAAAAAATATGGCAACTATCCTGATGTCGAGCTTACACCTCATCGTGTCTTTGATTGCCTAACTGTTGCTGCCGCCATGTCTGGACCATCCCTTGAAGAAGATTTATACTCCGATTAACATAGCCAATATTATTCGAAGAATATATTCGTAATATTATTCGTAATATTATTCGAAAGAAAGCTCGATGGAAATTTCTGTTGTATATGTAGGTAATGTGGGCTTTTGTAATAGGTAATTAGACTAGCATCGAGAATTGGATTGTCTTGTAGAGTGTTCAATAGAATGCGAAAATCCCGGGAAGTTATCCGTAAAAGCATTTCTAGATAGTGTGAAAATAATTAATTATTTTGTGAAAAGAAAAATTGCTTTCCCTTAGTAAATCAAACTAATAAATAAAATAAAATAATAATTAAAACAATAAAAATAATTATTGTTTTGTTTAATATACTCACCGAAAATCTCATTAATTTTGTTTTGCTATAGAATACCATTGTATGGCACAGAATTGTTGCTGTACACATGGATTTACAACAACTGGCGAATTTGTAGCTTACCTTGGAATTCGCCGTGGACATGGATACTTTGCATGGTGCTCACCGATTTCTTTTTCTACTGGATGCACAGAGCAGCTCATCGTAAGTCTCAACCTGTTTTACCATATTTAGATTCGCCCTATTCTCATAAAATAAAAATACAGTGCCAAGAATTGGATTTAATTTGATGATTTTCAAAAAAATAATTGAGAAAATATTTTACCTTCATTTGTCATAGAATATGATATTTGAAATAATTAAAGTAATATTCACCATCATTTTCATAATAGACGATATATCATTTGAAGCACTGTACCGTATAAATAAATCTGAAGTTGTTACTACCAATTAAATGTTATGTTCTTCGGAAATTTAAAATATGTAAAAGAAAAGAATAAGAAATCATGCTTTTTTTTTAAATGATTAATTATGTATATTAACGCGGCCATTTATTTTGTTGCAGAAATTAGTATCATATGGTTGTTCCACGAGCCCCATCATAGTTCTGAAGAATTCAACCTAACTGTACCTTTACGACTGAGTATAGTTACCACATCTACTTTATGGGTAATGTTGAACATTGTTGAAGAATATCAGTTAAAATGATGAGTGTTGAAATTCATCATGCATTTATTAACTATCAGTTTTTTCTATTATCTTATATACAGTGAGCCACAAAATTGAGTATACACCTCTAAAACTTTTAGACTTCTTCCAATTACAAATTAAATATTGATTTAAATAGATAAATTTTTTTTATCCTATATACTTTAACCTCTGCTTTACCATCCCATGATAACACAATTCTATAGTTAACTTATTTAGAAAAAAGTTAAGCGATTCGAAGAAAAGATAGAAAACCATGCCACAAAATTGAGTATACACTTCTTATATTTGTAAATTATGCCACCACTTTTTAGTTTCAAATTTTCTTTAAAGAGTTTCAGGAGTAGCTGCTGCTTATAACACGTGCTATTGCACTTCAACTCTTTTAAATAGTATTTTTTTCTCAATAAAAATCGTAAAATGAGCTCTCGTAGAGAAACTACTGAATCTGAGCGTTTATTGGTTGTAAAATGGTCGAAAGAGGGCAAATCTCTTCGAGAAATCGCTTCGTTGATTGGTGTAACTCATGGTTGTGTCCAAAAATACCACAGAAGTATAAAAAAACTGGATCTGTGGCCAATATTCCTGGAAGAGGACGTAAAGAAATACTGAGTACTACAGCGAAGAGGAAGATCATTCACTCAGTAAAGAAAGATCCGAGGGTACTAAACTAGCTTTATCGATGTCCTCTACAATCGGGAAAAAGATCTCAGTTGAAACAATTCGACGTACCCTTCACCAATATGGGTTTTGGCCGTACACCAATACGAAAGCCACTCATCAAGTATGTGAATAGACAAAACAGAGTGATTTTCGCCAAAGAACATCGTTTAAAGCCTATTTCTTTCTGGAACACTGTAATATTTTCTGATGAAAGTAAGTTTAATCTTTACGGAAGCGATGGACGATTTAAAACATGGAGAGAAGTTGGGAAAGCACTGGCACCTAAAAACACCATTAAGACAGTCAAGTTCGGAGGTGGATCTGTCCTCGTTTGGGGTTGTATGTCGGCTAGAGGAGTTGGAGAGCTTGCTTTTATTGATGGTATTATGGACAAACATGTATATTTGGGGATTTTAAATGATAACTTGAAAAAAGTGCCAGTAAGTTGGGGCTTGGGTCGAGCTTCATATTCCAGCAGGACAACGACCCCAAGCATACAGCGAAGATTGTGCAGTTATACTTGCTGTACCATTGCAAGAAGCAAATACACACTCCAGCCCAGTCTCAGACCTAAACGTCATCGAAAATTTGTGGTCGCAATTAGAAAGCTGTACATGAGCACGAAATCACAAGCAAGGAAGTTCTCAAGATGGTTCTGAGAGAAGAATGGGCTAAAATTTCTGTTGAAACCACTAAAACACTAGTAGAATCTATGTCCAGAAGATTACAAGATGTAATTCAAGCAAAAGGTTATGCAACAAAATATTAATTTGTACTTTAAAAGGAAATTAATAAAGGTGTATACTTATTTTTTGTGGTGTTCTTTTTCCTTCGTCTCAGATCTTTTATTTTTTTTCGTAAAAAATAAATAAACGTAACAATTTTATAAGTATAGTACGGTAAAGCATAGACTAAAGTATATAAGGTAAGAAATTCAATCATCTTAAAGCAATATTTAATTTGTAATTGCAAAAAGTCTCTAAGTTTCTAAGGTGTATACTCAATTTTGTGGCCCACTGTATTTAGTATAGAAATAACATTTATTCTAAAAGGAAAATTCTTAACTTCTTTACTTATAAAATAATAATTTGGTACAAATAGTTTGTTGATATAAATTTAGCAAATTGTTAGTTGGTATAAAAATATTGCCACCAAGATGATTCACAACTGATAAATATATTTTGTTCTTTTATAGCTTACATATGTTCCAATTGGATTTCTGATACCTCCGTCAGTATTCTTAGTGCATTATCAGTTGAATGTGATATTCCAATATTGGCTTCACAGCGAGGTGGGTGAGAATATATATATATATATATATATATTTTAAGTAAAATGATTTTCTGATTTTGAACTACAAAAATTGGTTAATTAATTGTACAAAGCTAATAATTTTATCAATTTTTTTTCAAATAAAAATGGAGGGAATGTTATAATTGCAAAAAAATATTAGAACAAGAATTTATGTTTTTCATCATGGTATTGTTAAATCAGTTTACAAATTTTTCAAAATTATAAACATTTGTGATTTTTGTTTTTCTTCAAACCTTTTAAAAAAAATTAATAGTTATTGATTATCATGTTTAATATTTAAGTTTTAAAATATGAAACTTTTATTTCATAATAACAGTGCATTAATAAAATAAATATTAAAATAATAAATATTTGAAAACGTTTATCAAACGAAATCGAAAAATAATGTTTTCTGAAAGTTTTTAATGCAGAAATAAACATTATTAAATCACTTATACATAATTTTTATAAATAGGTATCCTTCCTTTATTTTTTAATTAAAAATTGATTTTATGTTATTTTTCATTAGTATATTCCTCGTCTTGGTATTTTAGAATACGTCTTTGTCACACCTAGTCACCATCGTGTTCATCATGGTAAGTTTTATTCTTATTAAATGTATCTATCTATTTATAAATATGCAGAAGGCTAATGCCATATTTATATAAAAATTATACGTGTGTTTGTTGTTGATACGTTTAAATAATGGCTTCATTTGCTCGCGGTTATGTATGGTAGATGTATGGCAGATTCCTCGTTACCCATAGTATTCTTGGAGCTTTTATTACACCTGCATTACGACATCGCAATTTTAAACGACATCCTTGCAGGGGCAGTATTCAAGGATTTGCATCCTCTTCCTTCTTCTTTAGTTAAATGGAAGGATGTTCCAGGCAACTAATTTATCGTGCAAATTTCAGGCATAAGACACTGAAATCTTTTCCTATCGCATTATAGAACCGAACTCACTGAGTTTGGAAATCAAGTTTTCTGTCCAAAGGTTGTTTCTAATCATACAGTAGATCTCCTTTAAACTTAGCCTTTGGTTTCGTCATAAGTGATAGAAGTTTAACTAGGTTTTTATATAAAACCCTAAAATCTTTCAATGACTTTTTTAAAACAAGCTAATATTAAGACTTCTCTAAGCAAAAACATAAAAAGATATTTGAAAAATAACTAATCTTTTATAAATTTAGTAAAAATAAAGATGTTCTTTGTTAGAATTATTATTAATAGGTTTTTTTTTTTATCCTATTTTATTTACTTTTTATTATATAAAATTCTGGAAATTTAGCCATTTGTATTAACTATTAGAACTATACTCCTCCGATGCATGGCTACCTTAGGATACATGGCTGCTACTATCACCGAAAATTGACTTATTTTGAGGGAAGAACATAACGAAGTCAATACAAGTGGTCATAAGCATCAAGTAAAACTCAGCTTCTAGACAATCTCTTCTTCACTATTGAAGGACATCCAAATATTTGTAAAACAACGTAGCAATATAATTGCTGTCATATGTATAATATCAAAACAATCCAAAATACTTGTGCTTTTCTCAGAAGATATAATTATAAGATATAGTAAGTATACTTGAATAATCTGTTAAAGGGTTATGCCCTCACTCCTCGTTATAAACCGTCAGCACGTTTCACTAGAAATGTTGGTGGTTATTAAACCACCCTCTTTTCTAGTTAACATCTTATAATTTTTTTTCTTTTTCTAATGTAGCTGGAAAATACTCAGACAGTGATCATTATATACCATTAGCAGGGCTGCACCGACGTTACTCACTTAGCACTACCCAGTGTAGCTTGAAGATAAACTACGGATGCGGAGTAACAATGCCCTCGCAACGCTCTACGATCCTATTAGACAGGGACCTACGTTTTAAAGTGGATTCCGTACCACTACAAACATCCATGGCACCGCCGGGACTTGAAACCGAAACCCGTGGTACCGAGTGCCAGATACCATCTTATCATCTACCACCATCTTTTCCCTCATCCACCGTTATTAATATAAACGTCCATTCAAAATATGACGGTGGTAATTTACACATTATATCCTAGGACAGGGGTCGGCAACCTGCGGCTCTTTAGTCGCATACGCAAATATTATTTATTTTATCAAAAAAAAAAATATTTAAAATCGTTCTGAATCGATTAACGGGATTAGGCACCGATTCTATCTCTCAGCCACTTGTACTCGCTTTTCACCGCACCCCTTCCCCGTGACACGCTTCGTCTGTCAATCGGTAGCTCTCGAATGACGCCGTCGTCGGATGTTTCTATGTAGGTTTTAATTCGCTTTCGACGCAAGACAATTTGGCGTCTTTATCAATGCTTTGGTTGTGACGTATAGTTAGTTGTTTCAAGTAAAAGAGTTAGAAGCGAATTATCTTCTAAAGTTATGTATGCACACACACACACACACACACACACACACACACACACACACACACACACACACACACACACACACACACACACACACACACACACACACACACACACACACACACACACACACACACACACACACACACACACACACACACACACACACACACACACACACACACACACACACACACACACACACACACACACACACACACACACACACACATATATATATAATAGTAAAAAAACCGAAGTAAAGGTAGGTAACATAATAAGTATTATATTTTTAAAATACATATGTTTTCCAAATACCTAACTACTTTTTTGAAGTCAATAAAAAATGTCAAAAAGAAACAAAGTACTACTGTTGGATATTACCTCGAAAGTGTTTTTATTAAAATATATATTTAATAAATTACCTATTTTATTATTTGTCTATTTTATTATTTAAAAATTAGTGTTAAAATAATAATTATAAGTGTAAGTACCTATAAACTGTTATTTAATAAACCTATTTTCAAACTCAGAGGATCACAGTAGGTAGGTATTTGCAGTTTTAGAATGTTTATATGTTTGGCAATTTTCATTGATTTCGGTATAGCTGGGCATAACACCTTTACTCGTAAACTAAGTATCTAATATTTGGCAAAAATTAAAAAAAAAAAAAACTAAAATGTGCAGACTGCGCCGTGATAAACACGTTCTGACCAGAATTCTTGAAAAAATCAAACATTTGCCACTATCCGTTAAAAAGTACAAGATACAATAGCTAAAATGTCTTCAATTCATATTTGCAGGTGGAAGACATTCAACTTTCTTCTGCCTTATCACTTGTTATAGATGAGTCTTGCGACATAAAAGACACGGCACAAGTTGCCCTTTTTGTCAGGTATATGTCTTCCCAAGAACTTCTAGGATTGTTACCGCTCTCGGGACAAACTAGAGGGGGAAGATATAGCGAATGCCGTGCAAAAATGCCTTGAAGACAATAAGATCGATTTAAATAAAATCGTTTCAATAACAACTGATGGAGCCAAAAGTATGACAGGAAAAAATAAAGGGGCAACAACAATTCTTCAGAGCAAAATAAACCACAAAATTCTTACGTTTCACTGCATAATACACTAAGAAGCGCTTTGTGCCCAAACATTTCCGGCCGAAATAGTTGAGGTCATGAATTTGGCAATCAAGATTGTTAACAGCATCTTGTCAAAAGCACTCTACCATCGTCAGTTTAAAGAATTCTTAAACGAAATGGAGACTCAGTATTCCGACCTCCTTCTTCACAATAAAGTGCGATGGCTTTCAAAGGTAAGGTGTTGAAGCGTTTTGCTTTGTGCTTGAATGAAATAAATACATTCCTAAATGAATAATAATTCTAAAAAATACATTAATCATCTCTAATTAGTGATTCCATTAATCACCCGACAAATGGTTGAAAAATTTGACTTTATGGTGGATATCACAGCAAAGTTAAATGAGCTGAATCAAACTGCAAGGAAAGGGAAACCCAGTCTATGTTTTGGTAGAAGAATTGGTTTGTTTTGAAGAAAAATTAATTCTTTTTGCAGAAGATATTCGGAGCGGTAAATTACTTCATTTTCAATTTCTAAAACAATGTCGCGATAAAACCAGTGCAACTGTTGACACGAGATACTTCAGCACAGTTATAAAAAAAAAAAATTAAAGATGAATTTGCTTGTTAGATTTGGGCAATTCAAAAACCAACAAAACCACTCTAGTATTCATAGTAAATCCTCTCAACACAAATAGTAACAGAAATCCACATTGAGCCAATTGAAATTGATACTGGATCTCTAGAAATGCAATTGATCGATTTAAAAAGTAAAGCTTTGTGGAGTGGAAAATTTACAGAGTTGAAAAGCAAGTTGGAGGTCCAGAAATGTATGTACGTATATTCGACGCATGGAATTAGTCTTCCAGATTGCTACAGTGAGGTGAAGAAGTTGGCATTTGAGGGCTGACTATCTTCGGATCGATATATTCGTGCGAGAAAGGATTCTCTTGCATGAATATAATTAAAAAGTAAAGTAAGAAGCCAAGTAACAAATGAAAATTTAGAGTCGTGATTGAAACTTAAAACAACAAATTATGGGCCAAATTTATCCAAACTTTCTAAAATTATGCAAAACCAACGCTCCCATTGAATTTGTTTGCTCAAATGTATGTTATTGTTTTTTTTATTTTAAGTACAAGTTACATTGTTTAGTAAAGTTTAAATTTTCTTCTTGAGTAACCATGCAAAGCCATCGCTCCCATTGAATATGTTTGCTCAATTGTTTGTTATTGAAGTACATGTTATTATTTAAATAAAACAATTAAACATTTACTTACAACACTAAGTATGGCATTATCTAATAATGCCTTATATATCTAATTTGTTGTGAAAAACACTACTTATATATGAATAAATAGATATTTTTCTTAAAAAAAAATCTATTTATTCATATCAAAATTTATTTGAAATTTTGTAAATTGTAATTTTTGGCTGTTCCGACTCAAAAGATTGCCGAAAGAAGACATTAATTTTAAGGATATGAAATATATTTAAAAATTGTAAAAATAAATTAATGTTCTTTAGTGATCACAAAAAGAAGCTTACTAAAAAATGAAACCCTTTAGTGTATGTTTTTATTATATTAAATATAATTTAAGGAGATAGTCACGGTTACATTCAAATTTTTATGTAATATTTAATTCATTACTGTTTTATAGGACGAAATAGGCGATGCATTGATAAAAATTTTGGAAGCATTTTCATTTTGTGGGATCGCCTATTCGGCACATTTGAAGATGAAGGAAATCAAAAAATTCATTTTGGTGTGACGAAACCTCTTCAGACCTTCAATCCAATCACCATTCAGGTAAGAATTTCTTATCATTAATCATTCAAACTTTACTACATTAGCTAACATTTATCATTTGATTTTTGTCCTAGTTATAGATAGTCATTTGATGAAATTTCATTAAAACTGGCACACATTATTATGCAAACTTTTTTGTCTTCAAAGTTTATAAGACAGTTTGGTAAATCTGTATTTTGAAAAATTGAATTTTTATGCGTAATTATAAAAGGAATATATCATAATTGATTACAGTTTTATGAGATGTGAAATGTGGTGTATATTTCAAATTGGGCGTAGGGCTGACAACCCTACCCCGTAAAAGGAAACATCTCTCGTTTCGAAATCTGCCAGTAGACAGACCGCCTTGCTCCACCATAGGGCTATTGAAGAAGATTAGTTGTATTGTTAAAATGGTTTAATAATCCTAATAATTTTGTGTTTTTAAATATGTGCGCATAAAATTCAAAACGTCATAATGATCAAAGCTTTTATTCTACTCATTTTTTCTAATTTTAAACTCTTAATGAAGAGAAGTACTCCAAATATTTTTTAAAAAAGTATATAAAAAATGCTTGATTTTTATGATGAACTGCATTTGTTATATAGACAAATCATCTTCAAACTATTTTCAAACGCTTTGGGACAGCGAATGGCTTTTGGAACAAAAGCGTGTCTCATCTTCAAAAGGGCCTGGTTGGAGTCCTGGGACACCCTGGGTGGGTCATTTGGAAGATATACCCGAGGTAAAAATTAAACCAATTTCACTTTTGAGAGAAATTTTATTATTTTTAATTATATTTAATTTTTAGAAACAACAGAGCAGGTTATTCGAAAGGAGTAACATTTACAGTATATAATGTGAAAATATCTATAATTAAAAATAGAAGTACATAAACTGAAAATAAAACGAAAGATTTCAATTTTAGAAGAAAAAAAAACTTCTTTTCATGAATGAAGGTGGAGACAATATTAATAAATTTATTTAGGCGTTATTATAGGTTAATTTTACTGGTTTATTTTGTGGTATGGTTATTGCAGATTTTAAGGTATATTATTGAATGAGTTACTACTGTATTCTTAGTGTTTAATGAATGTTTTGGGGAGATGGTTTATCGTGTTCTTTCTAGGTTATTATTAGCGTTTAAAGTTCAGAGTCTAAAACAACACAGCAGTTTTTTTTTCAATGAAACTAGACTTCAGTATGCAAGCTTTTGTGATGCATGTCGAATCTTGATAGTGATAAACCAGCTGAGTACTGTGTTGGCTACAAAAAAATACAGCCTTATCTTGAAGTACGAGGGCTCCAATCCAGGAGATTTTTGAGATAATAGCCATTTCTAAGTTGATTTTTCTTTTTGAGTTACGATTTAATCAGCATTTGAGATTTGAGACACGAGCCTGCTTCAATGACGTTACAATCATTATTTTACTCAGATCACCGAATTCCGCACATATAATAAAAGATCACAATAAACTCTTGTCTAAATAAATCTTGAACCTGATTCAGATTAGGTGACGGAAAAAGGATGAGTCGGGATTCTTCCGTCGAATTTTACAAGTGTTGATTATTTTATCGTTGTCGTCAATAACGAACAATCAGCAAATGAGAAGGAGCCATTACGCAATATTAGAAACAAAGCTCTTTGAACAAGTTTCCTGCGGAGGACATTGACAAAAATTATTGGAGAAGAAAATTAAGTTATTTTGGTTAAGTTCTATAATTAAGTTCCTTTAGCATCAGTTTCTCTATTTTTAGATTCTTTCACATGTATGTACGTATTTGATTTGATTTTTTAATAAACAAATAATGTATACAAACAACTATGCAGAAAAATTAATTTTAGATACAAGTATTTTGACTTACGTGTTCTGTTGTGATAAATTAAACTAGAATCTCAAGGTACCTCTATAACCCCAATTAAATTTTTTACTCTTTATATATTTCTTAAAATAAATTTATATATCACACTATTTGTATACACTATAATTGCGTACATGATAATTGAAAACAAAGTAATCAGTATATTACAATATTTTATATTATATTTGCAAACAAAGTAATCTGTAAAAAAAAAAAAAAAAAAAAAAAAAAATGGGCTTTGCTCAATTGCACAGTGTTGTGTTGCAAATGTAATTTATCTGTTTATTTCAAATGCAGTTTAAAGAATTTTATTTGTTTTACTTAATTTTGTGCAAATGACACTAAAAGTTTAAAATAAAAATAAGAGAAATCGTGATTAATCTTCTCTTTTTCACATTTGCTGTAGTGTTCAAGATATTTTACACCATACATTCGGATCTGAATTTGGAATGTTGATAGGATGCATATGTTTTTGTTCTCTTTGATACAAATCCTAGACTGCAAAGAGAAGTTAACTTTATAGTGTCAATGTGATCTTAATTAAAATTTAATTGTTATAATTACATTCAATATTTTACTAGTTATATTATTAAATGTGCCAATCTCTCTTAGCCAAAGATGGATGAAAAGAAATACGACCCTAAGATACCAGGTTGGTTGGAACTCTACGTTTTGTTTCATGCTTCTGCTCTAGTGATTGGATATTTGCAGATGATTCTATTTCTTTCGGTAAGTGAGATCAGAATTTCAAATTATAAAAAGGTAGTTCTTCAAAATAGTAATCAATTAAAAAATATTAAAAATATAACAGTCTTTTTAATAAAATCTTAATTGTTTTCGTTAAACAAAAAAAAAAAAAAAAATAATAATAATTATGTATATTAAAAATCAAATTTTAAATTCTCATCCTTTTAGGAAAAGGAAGAAAATCGTAGATTTATAGTTTTTTTCTTTCCCTTCTATAAAAGTTAGATTAGAGATTTTGTCACTCTACTGTTATTTATTTATTTTCTTTTGCTTTCAAGGGCTAATCAGACCGGAACTACAATTTAAAGTGGATTCAAAACCACTAACAAAAATTTATGATACCCCAGGATATGAACCTGAAAAAGCCTCTGGTCCACTAAGCGCTAATTGCTTGGTCATCAGATCCCTACGATTTGAGGTTAAAAGCAATAATATGTTTGTTTCTTATCTCACTTGGTCTACAGCAACATTCTGACCGAGTTTATGAACCTGGGGAGTCAGCTGCTATTGTGATAGAGCACCCGTAGGTAGAAGTTTGACTTGGCTCCGAGTCGCTGAAGAAAGAGGGCGGCACCTTCCGGGATGATTTTTAGGGAACTTCCTTGCATTTTGCATATCGTATGGAAGAAAACCCGGAAACTCCATCATGTAGTCCGACTAACGAGTTAAGATGCCAAACATCACAAACGCTATCGAGTTTCGTTTTTTGAAACATTGTCTATAACAAAGCGGATTGACCTCAGCCCTAATGCTCTCCAGCGGCGCACATTGCCACGAGTAGGGCTACAGTAATATATTACTAAAGAAATAAGATCATGTGAGCATATTATTGTTTCAAAAGTTAAGGTCTCTATGCATCAATGCTTATGACAACTTTTTTTCCCTCATTAATATGGAAATTAATAAAAAATCTGGGGAAAAAGAAAAGAAAAATCGAAGCCTATGAAATGGGATTTCAAAAGCTTAGGATTGGTATAATTTTAAAAATGATACCAATTGTTGAAGTATGTTTCTAATCAAAGTTACCAGAATCGGATTTATTGCACGTGCTAGATTAGTATGTATACTATTTAGAGAACTAGATTTTAATATTATTAGTACTAGATTTAAAGAACGCAATGGATTAACTGATTCTCACTAAAAATGTAAAAGATTCAATACCTAAACGTTGTTTATTCAGATAATTGAATTTAGTATTTTAAAATTAACATTTCAGAAGACAAAACTTGCAGATTTGCTTCTAAAAAAAAGCAATTTTGAAGAAGAATCCATGAGTATTCCTCCCCCTCCAAATCTAACGTAACCCCCTTTTTTTTTTTGTTTTTTGAAGATTTCAATTAATTATTTATTTTCGCTTCTTGGATGGAGCCTTTGATTTTATAATTTCCGCTAATCTGATGTAGAATAAGCACAGAACGATGAACAGTTTGTTGGCCGCCTCTATTCCTTCCACAGGATCTGTAAGTCGATCTTCGAAAATGAACTGGCAGATCAGTTCCAGAATAGAGTCCAGTGTCACGTTATTATCTCTGAACATTTTTACAGAGCTGCTGTATTTTCGTTTAAGGTTCGAGACCCCTTTGCTTCTCTTTTTGGATGCTTTTCCTTTTTCGATTTTATGGGGGCCATGCTTGCGAGATTTGCGCTGTCCGCTTCAAAGATTGGTTAATGTTTGAATTTTGATGGATTTAGGTTAAATTTAGAAATCATTTTTAGACCAAAAAACCAAATCATTTTGTATAAAAATTCTTTATACAAATCGAAAATTTTGTTTGTTCCGGAAGAAGAAATAAGTTAAATCAAATAATAAAATGGGACCAATTGTTGCAAGTTTCAATTGTTGTTCTTGGGTTTTATTTGTTGATAAAATTTTTATTTGTTATTGCTGATCAACTGTTTAAATCTTCCTTTCATTTTATCCAATAAAAACTTATGAATGTAAAGGGTTAAAAAATTTTTTTGGTCACTTTAATAGAAGTTTATTTTTTAATATACAATAGTAGTATTGTGAATATTATGTAAAATAAAGAATAGAACTGAATGAAAACTGATATTTCTTTTTGTTTAACTAATTTTAAAATAAAGTTTTGGAAAATTGGCACAAAACCGTATTAATTCGCTTGTGTAATACCAAATATATTAAAAAATTTTTTTTTTTTTCTTTTGAATTTCAATGAGTTGTGAGAGTTATTATGAAAAAATGTTGATAACAGATCTGAAAGTATTTGTGCATGAAGGTTACTTTTCCAGTTTCCGGTAAGGCTGCGCACTACGCTACTGCGCAGAATCTTTATCGTGACATTTGTCACTGCCGAGTCCAAAACATCACATGGAGTTGAATTGCATGTACGTTAATTATGGCTGCCAATATTGACTGTCTCCTAACTGCGGGTTGCACAGCGTCATTCCTTTCCTACAGGCAGAAGGGAATTGGGCAACAGAAATTCATTGGAGAATAAAATTTTGCATTTATGGTTGGAATTCTTTTGACCCATGGCAACGCACGACCGCATACTGACATTATAACTAAACAGCTTATTACACAATTTCAATGGGAAGTGTCCGATCACTCAGCATGCGGCACAGACCTAGCGTCGAGTGACTTTCACTTTTTCGAGAGAGGAAGGGAAGTCTAGAAAAGTAGTGTTTCTTCAATGACGAGCTTCAAGAGACAGTGAAAATTTTGGCGCCAACCTGTTATGAAGAGGATAATGGAGAAATTACCATACCGGTGGACGAATGTCTCTATGTTCACTATGACTGTGTCTAAAAGTAACACAGAAATTAACTTAACTCCTTGATATTAAAATCAGTGATTGAAATCTAGAATACTGTTCCGCTGAGATTGTCGCCCACCTTGCAACCCGGAATATTTCGCCAATTTCTTTAGGGTTTCATTACTGTATAGAGGAATTCGTATAATTAATTAACAATATAATTACAATACAGCAATATAATGTAGGCGAAAATGCATGGCAAGGATTAAACTAGTGATAATAATTGGCATCAAAGCGATAAATTTGTCTTAAAAGCACTTTCAGAAATGAACTTTGACGTAATAGCTGCTTGGCTATTATTGGAGTATTCATGTTGGCATAATAGCGATGTTTTCGACGAATTTTGGCAAAATAGCTTTTTACAAGGACATTGAACTTCGGCGGCCATTTTGTTTGTTTACTTGGCGATTTGGCATCCTAGTCAAGAATTTCGGGTTAATATCCTTTTACAGCGAAAACTACCTGGTACATTCAATATTATGCTTACTTAACGAGTTGGCATCCTGGCGATGCAATTGTCACAAAGGGTACAGGATTCTAGATTTTTACCAAATCATTTTATTATTTACACTTAACTTTATTTAATGCCTCTACAGAGGTTAAAAAAATAGCCCTTGTAGAATTATTTTCATCATTCGTGATTAAAAATCGTTTCTCTTTTTAGAAAATTCCTACATGGATCACGTTTACGAGCAGCTTGTATATGATACTAACCACGATTTCTATTGGCTGTTTATTGGATTTCAGGTGAGTTAATGTACATAAAAAAGTAAAGTGATTTAGCTACTTTAAGTATTCCTGCCGAAATTAAAGTGAATGATGCAGATATTGTTAAATGTTTCTTCTAACTTTCTTTCCAAGAAAATAGATTTAAAAACGTTGCAAAAATTAAAATTTTAGTTTGTAGTCAACGCTATGAAACAGTAATCGCCACAACTTAGTTAGGATTAGACATATTATAGATTATATAAACTTTGCACACAAATAGAAAACTCGATCACTTACCAGTTATTTGTATGATTACATTTTCACGGCGGCCTACACGAATGTCAAAACGAACCTTTTACTGCGCAATGGGCATCGTATAAAACAGATAATAATTTGTTTTCGTTAGGCCAGAGCAGCTTCATGCATAGTGTTGAGTTACTTGCCAAGGGTGTTTGGTGCAAAACTCGATAAGCGATGCTGAACAGAAAGTTTTCTTTGTCTGCCAAGGATGGGCCTGTTAAATCAGTAGGCCAAACCACATTCGTTAGGCTTCAGTAGGACAGATGAGAACCATCTCCTTAGATACCACCATTTGAAGAGTTCCTCCAAAATCAACAAAACTTTACCAACATGTCAAACAATTGTAAAGGAGTACTTAGACCGCACCTAGGCTACATGGTGTAGAATACCAGTAATATCTGTTCTTGTTGTCAGTTTTGCAGTTTCATCGAGACATGTCCAATGATGTAGCTGCTGAAGATCTTATACCCAACCGAAGGATTTCGAATGCGAATGTTTAATCGTAATGCAAACATTCTATATTGGGCAGTTGACTGTCACCAATAGGAGAACTCATTCAAAATTGGCAAAACATTACTCAGATGTCAAATAATTGAAAAGAAGCACTGCTGCTCTAGGCGATGTGGTGTAGAATGTCAGTAGTATCTATTTTATTGTCAACTTTGCAATTTGCTAGAGACATGTCCAATAATGCAGTTATGACACTGTAAAAGACCTTATACTCTATTGGATGATTTCAAATGCGATCGCTTAATTGGAATGCAAACATCCTGTATCAGGCATTAGACTATCATCATTGGAAGAGTTCATTCAAAATCGGCAAAACTTTATCCACATGTCAAACAACTGAAAAGGAGCACTTCTGCTCTAGACGATGTTGTGTATAAAGTGTAGAACGCAGTTATCCTATATTGAGCATTAGACCGCCACCGGAAAATTCAGTGCAAAGGTATTGGTAGCTATGATTATTGTAAAGAACTCATTGGAGTAATGAAAGTTGTTGCAAAGAACTGGAATGCAAGACAAGATTTGATGATTGTGCAACTGGCTTCCCAATTGTCCCACAGCCATCATCGTTCACCATACAATGAGTTACACTCTCTTCCATAGAACTTTCGACCATTTCACGGTCCTTGGTTAAATCAAGAATATGCTAGCGTTGCATTTTAAAGGAATTTTTCTTTAGTTCCTTAATATACCTATTTAGTGTTGCTTCCTATCATAATATGCAGTAGACTGATATCATTTAGTATCAAATGACGAATTCACTTTAGTCTTTTCGTACATATTTTTAATTTTAAAGAAACCATTATCACCTAAATTATTTATTTATTTTTGACGAAAACGATATTGAAGTAATTTAGTCACTAATAAATTTAATAACTTTTTACTCCAATCTATATAATAAGATTTTACTTATAATTCCCATTAAAGGGATTAAAAAGAAAATATGTGATTTTCTCTAGTTATTAGATCTTTATCAATTCAAGAGCTGTTTTTAATGCCTGTTTATCTAAATATTTTCAAACATTTTGATAACATCTGACAGCAATATTTAATGAACTGTCGAGATATCTTCTGAAGAATGTTTATACTAGCTAATAGTGGTTTTTCAAGCGACAAGTTTCACTGGAAAGTAATTGAACAAAAGAACTTTAAAAAAAATTGTTGCAAATAAATGATTATTTTGAAAATTATTTTCAGTTCTTGGGGTCCCTTGCTGGAGTTAATGAGATGCCCTTTGTATTTTCTTGTGGAAATGGCGATACAAAAGGAATTTTCCAATGAATACACTGTTCTGTATACTTCCATGTATGCTTTCAGAAGTTTATTCTTTGCCTCTTTTATGCTCTGGATTTTTGCTGTGCCCGTCTTCAACAAGAGAAAGCAACTGTAGCATTTTTATCCATTCAGACTATAATAATTGCATTCAAATTTTTAATCACATCTTAAAAAACAACAACATTGTTTTGCATTATTGAGTGATTACTTTTTGACAATGTCTTTTTCTGAAATAAAAGTAAGGGTATAATTATAACTGTTTTTCTTTTCTTTCAAATTCGAGGTTTTCTCAGTGGAGTTTTGACCTGTAAAATCTACAAAACTATATGAAACAAGCAATATATATAAAAAAAAAAAAAAAAATTGTAAAGTCATTTCCTACTTTTTTTTTCACTATATTGCAGAAGAGTCCTTTACAAATAAAGTTAAAATTTTTCTTACATCTGACGCCATCTATTATTAGATACATGCAACTTAAATCTGAAAAAAACTGTATTAACGTCAAGTGTCATCCACTACAAGTTCAAAACAAATTTATTTGAATTTCAGTGAATGAATAAAGAGTATTTTATTAACGAAAATATGAGCTAATAGAAGGAATTGTAAAATTATCCAAGTTCAAAATTTTGTGTTGTAAAATAAATAGACAATATTAAATTGATGATAAATAAATTAATTCAGTACCACTTTTTAAGAAAATTACACGATTGAAAAAGATTATATATAAAGGAAAAAGAAAGTTAGGAATGCAATAAAGGTTGTTTTGTTGTGTCATTTATTTTTGCATCAAAACTTTTGAAGTTGATGAATGAACATGAAAGTGTATTAGAAAGAGAGAAAAACAGCAAAGAAAACAAATTGCCTTAAATAATAACTTTTATTGATTCAGCTTGCTTGTTCACAGAAATTCATTTTACAGGCTGCAAAAATAACACTCCATCTTTTGCTATTCTCAGCTCTTGATGTAAAGTTTAATAAAAGTTACGAACGATTTGGCATCCTCGGAAACACCACACCATAAATCAATGTCAAGTTTTTAAGCTTATTAAATCCACCTCTAGATGGCAGCACGTGTGCAAGAGCTTTGACGGGGACAGGATCTGGGCGAAATATCGCCAAGTGCGGACACAAAATAATAAATTGAAGAAGAAGAAAATATAAAACCAAATAAAACACAAAAACAAGTGGATAGAGTAAAAAAGACAGTAAAAATTAGCGAATTCGGAGTACAAATGAGTTCGTTTCCACATTATTTCCGAATTTAAAAATTAAATACTTTGTTCTTTTGAATTAGAAAACAATATTTGACGAAACATTATCCGCACTCTTTACAGAAGCAAGATGCATTCAAGCACAGAAGGTACTTTACCTTTTCAAGCAAACATACAAAAGATAATTACGTGCGATTTTCCACTTTGTTAAACATTCTTGATTATAAAAATAGAGGAATTTTATACGACTGTAGTAAGTAGGTGTGATGTTTCAAGTTTGCCAAAAGGTTCACCCATAACTATTACTGAGTAATATATATATCGGTTAGCACCACTCAAAAATTATCGTCACATATTTCTCGTACCCCCAACTATAGAGAACTCTGAACAGCTTGGTCCTTTCCTCGTATTGAAAAAAAAAATTCTTACAACTTTGGTTTTAGCAGTCATACTTGCACGGGTCTAAAAAAAATTGTCACACTTTCTGAGGTTTCAAATTGTTTCCAGTTTACGAAATTCCTTGAAGATTTTATCTCGTATGATTGGTTAAGAAATAAAATTTATTAAGTTAATTTAAAATCAAAAATTAGTCTTTAAAAAATATATAAGTTTTTCAAATCGATAACATAATTTAAACTATTTAAAATAAATAAAAAGAGAAAAACGACTAAAATATAGGAATTTACATAATCTTTACATAGATAGCAACTGATTTTATTGTTAATAGTATAAATGAAATTTTAAATTAACAATTTATGATTTTCAAATTAAAGTGAAAAAACTGGATATTTTAGCTAGATTTCTTCATCAATGAGATTTAATTGATTTTAGTTTTTGCATTTTCGATTTAAATTTTCAATTAATTTTTTTAAAAATAAATATTTGCATCTCTATATTAGGCAAGCAAATGCCAATCATCCTTGATTGCACATCATTTTATTTATTTATAAAAATTATAGTAATAAATTAACTTTTTATTATTGTTTTTAGAATCATATTTATGAATGTAAATTAAATATTCAATTTATAGAATTATTTTTTCCTAAAACTGAAATTTACTAATTTATACTAATATATTTTTATAGCATTTTTAAAAAAATATTTTTAACATTTATTTTTATGTAATATATTTTTACTTTTTTATATAAAGTTCAAAATGCGTTTGAGATAAAATATTTAAATGCAAAATACAATGATTATTTAAAATAATACAATTTAATCATTAATTACCAATATTTAATCAGAATTCCTGATAAACAATTATATTTATTTAATATATGTAAATATGATTCTAAAAACATAAATTTTTGTGATTCGTTCAGATTCTAAAGACATTTTAAACAAAACAATACATAAATAATATGAGAGATCTGTTTAGTCATATTAATTTGCCTCAAAAACACAAGTCATGAATACTTAAAAACAAAAAACAACAACAAGCATTTACAATGGAAGTTTGTTTTTTAAAACGATCAATTTATATAAACTGAAACATCGATACAAAAAAGGGGCAAATGTTTAAAAAAAAAAAAAAAAATCTTGAGAAATCTATGAATTTAGTCACTAATTATCAAGCTTAAGACAAAATTTTTGAAAAAGAATGTGAGATTAATAATTTTGTATCATTTTTTAAAAATTATTTTGTCTTTAAAACTGAAATTTACTAATTTATTCTATGAATTTAAATATATTTTTACTTTTTTAGAGACAATAACAATTTAACCATTAGAATAAAATAAAATAAAAAGAAATTTTTTTATAATATTTTCGTCATCATTTCAATCAAAACTAAAATTTATTAATTTATACTAGGAATTTAAATATATTTTTACTTTTTTTATATAAAGTTTAAAAATTGCATTTGAGACAAAAATATTTAAATGCAAAAAAGAACACTATGAATATTTAGAGATAATAACAATTTAGAACAAAAGAAAATAACAAGAATCAGAACAAACGATTAGAACAAAAGAAACAAATATTAGGACATTAGAAAAAAAAAATAAATAAATAAATAAATAAAAAGAATTGCTTTTTCATAATATTCTTTTCATCCTGTCTATTAAATACCATTAAATGAGAGTATAGGAAAATATCATCGTTTTCTTTTTTGCCAAAAGTGTTTTGATTCTTATCTTAAATTTTAAAAATAAATCTTGGCGATATTGTTATCAAAATGATGTTCAATCAAGGAAGAGTGGGGCGATCAGAAAAAAAGGCATTTTCAATTCAGCGAGGAAAGCAACCCAGCGATTTAAACAAGCCACCATACAAGTGCATAGTACTATTTTTTTTATACAGCAAAAAGAGTACAACGTCAAACACACAGTGAATGTTTACAACAACGGAGTTGTGCAGTGCTTATGAAAAAAAAGTGTTCCAAAAGGAGGATATAGAATATATATTTTTTTTATTTATTCTTCTTCTGATTGCGCTGAGCAAACCATGGTATGCAAAAGGAATTACTTAGGATATATTTGTTTTTTCTAAAAAGAATACAGCACTATCGTATAAAATGTGCTCTGGTTATCAAACTAGATGCCATTTATTTCATATTACAAGGTTCTTCTTAACGATATCTATTACAAGAGATGCTCGCTGATTCTTGCGCATCATAGCAAGGCCATCCATAGCTTTCATTAGATTCAATGACATGTTTGAAGTATTCTATACATAAGGTGGAACTGTGTGATTATATTCTTACATGTGAGAGTTAAAATTAAAAATGGTTTCATACGAATCTGCATGCTGTGCAAGGAAAACATTTATTGTATTTAATAAAAGGAAAGTTCTTTTACTATTTCATACTAATCAGTTTTAAATGAAGTCATGAAACCGGCTATTTTTACCCAGGAAACACTCCTGAATATTTCCCTGCTAGTTATTCAGTTAAAAAAATATATAAAATTATTGCTTAACTTTTAATAAATTAAATAATTATTTAAAGAACATAATTCTTCAAAATGTAAGCAATAATATATCCTATACAATAAACTGAGTTTAATATATGAAAATTAACCTGAAATTTTTCTTTAGACAACTATCTTTGATTATAATTGTTTTAAAAGGTCTAATCGCTTTTTTAGTTTAAATAAAAACCAAGACATTAATTAAAATTATTAATAAGGTTATAATTAAGGTTATTATTTGACATTAATAACCTAGACATATAACCAAGTGTTAACATAAATGATATCTATCTGACAGAAGAAATATTTATATACATACATGAATTTATGACTTATATTTGTATTCTGTTAAGGATTTTTTTTTTTGTTATAAATATTGACATAAATATAATAAGAAACAAAAGAAATGCAATTTTCATATGATATTTGCAGCAATGCAAAGCTTAAACAATAAATAATTAAGCATAAATTTTAAAAATAATACATATTATTAATAGTTTAGACATTTTTAAAAATCAAGAGCGATTAAGATAAAGACTCCGTTGTTTTTTTTTTCATTTTATGTAATATCGTTTAATTTTATTTATCATGATTTCTGAAAATATAGCAAATATAGTTATTTTTTAATATTTTTTTTTCCAGATTATAAAGAGTTGCATTTTTCAATAAAAAATACATTTATTTGGCATCATTCATAATGTTTTTTTATACCCGTTATGTGTGTAAAATTAGCAATGATTATTTTTGATAATAATTAATGGATTTTTGATAATAAAAATAAAATGGGAGAAAGTGAAATTTCTTAAAATTAAAATTATTAAAATTAAAATAATTAACATTATTTAGAAGGAATTTGTTCTAAATTAAAAAAAAAAAAATCGTTTGCTATGTTATAGTAAAAAAAAGAATAATTTAAGAACTTAAAAATCGTTTGAAAAAAAATTATAGTCAAATAATTTTTAAAAAATAATTAAATTGACAATTACATTGCATTTTTAAATGGTATTTTATGTAGCATACTGTTTTAGCTTCTTTTTTTAAAATTTCCGTTTTACAGAGTTCAAAATTATTATTTTTATTAATAAAAAGATCAGAATTTAACCTGATTTTGATTGTAACTCAGCTCCGAATATTCTTCAGCAATAAAAATTATCCTATAAAGCTCTCTTTCACTGTAACCACACAAATTCCTACTACTTGCATACAAGTCCACATTTGCAAACACCAAAGCCTACATTTAAAGTTGCTTTGATTTTTCCTACAAAAAATTGCTTAGTATCTAAACAGTGGACCTCTAAAAGGCTTCCTACTGAGTGCTCGTTATATATCATACTCTCCGCTTATATCACTATCACTTAGAATAATTTCTGTTTGTCAATTTTTCACTACGACGATAATAATTCATTTGTTTAATATGATTTTTTTTTTTTTTTTTTATAAACGATTAATATAGGATTATTTGCTTCTGATTCTTCTCATTAAGGCCTATTAAGCATTGCTTCCGAATAGAATATACAATTCTCTCATTTTTTAAAATATTATTCACAACAATTTGCTACAACGGGCTTGTGGTACAGCCGTAATTCGCCGTACATTATCACTTTGGTGCTTTGTACCAAACCGAAAAATGATGGATTGCAAATCGACACTCAGCTAAACCCTTGGTACTAAAGGTGGTGGTGCATTTTTTTTTTAAAACACCTAATACAGGAATCCTCAACGACAGCGAGTTTTGTAAGTGTATCGAAATTATCGATGATTGATGTTCAAGGGAAGATTGATTTTGTAACTTAAAAGTGATTTGTGATTAATCATCTACAGTTTTGCATCTGATTATGAACCAAACTTTTTAATTTTGATTAAAATAAGGATTGTTTTTTTTTTAATGTTTTTTAGCCGTATTGTCATAAATGTAAAGGAATGTTTACAAATGTTAATGGAACGAAATAAAAGTTAAATTAGGTCTAAAATTAAGTCCAATTTAATGTCTAATAGTGATAGAAAGCCCAATTAATGAAAAGTCCAATTAATGATATTAATGATAGAAATTAATATTAATTGAATCCAATAATTAGGTCCAATTGATGATAGAAATTAATATTAATTGAATCCAATTAATGATAAAAATTAATATTAATTGAATCCAATTAATGATAAAAAATTAATATTAATTGAATCCAATTAATGATAGAAATTAATAATATTAGGTCCAATTTATGATAGAAATTTAGTTTTAAGAGATTGGTAAATAGATTAGTTTACGAAGTTAGAATTGAAAAGCAAATTTTAGAATAAAAATTAATAACAATTAAATTGTTGGTTTGAATTTGCTCATTAAATACAAAAATGCTAACTTTTTAGCATTGAAAATTAATGTAACTAAATAATAAATCTGGAAATATATTGGAGGTTTTACTTGTATTAATAAATGATTATAAAGTAGCATATTTTGGACTAATTTCGACACTAGGGATTAAATATTTAATTTAAATATAAATTCCTACAACTGTTCTACTATTAGATGTTATTGTGAGAACAATCATTCATACATTATCAGTTTTGGACTTAAAAACGCATTTAGGGACTTACGAAATATAATGGAATAAGCAAATATTACTGATGAAGAAAAATTTATTAATGTATAAATATAATTTATAGGTTTGTAATGTAATTAAAGTGATGGTGAATTCTGATAGTTTTGTAGAATTGTTTAGTAATAAATAAAATATAAGGTTTTGTTATATATTTCTTCGAATGTATTCGCCATTTTAACAAAATAAGCAATAAAGATGGGATTAAAGTAACTATACGTTAGTTTTATATACACTACAATAATAAAAATTAGCTGCAAAAAAAAATGAATATGGAAAAAATAAAAACACAGAATAAATGTAAAAAAAACATATTTTAATAATAATTTAATTTTATTATAAGAATTATGTTTTAATCCATTTATAATATTTTAATTTAATAATATTTTTTATAAACGATAAATAAAAAAAAAGTAAAAAAAAATAAATAAATAAAAAAAATAAAAATGTAAAACATAAAAAAAAAAATTAAAAAAAAAATCTATGTATTTATTCGTAATTTAGGATTTAAATAAGAAGCCTAAATGTGAACTAAAAATATGTCTATATGTATAATAATAATAAAAAAAAAAAATTATTAAAAAAAATTGGTGTAATATAGTTGTTTTTTACTTCCCTTGAACCATACTTTTATTTCAAATTGTATGGTCCAGAATATTTAAATACTTTTATCTTTAAATATAAATTCTTTTTTTTGTTTTTATTCAAAATTGTTCACGTTTTATAAAATAAAGTATTTTTCGTTCTTGCCAAAAGTGGAAAAACTTGTCTTTAATTAAAAGATTCGTGGACCATTCGCTTAGAAAGTTGAGAATTCCTGGATTATATTTGAACAAGCTCGTTAGAAAGGAAACCAGGATTTAGATGGTGTTTGAGTACGGTTGGCCAAAAAAGATATCGTGAAATTTTTTCAAAACAATGCACCATTTTTCTTACAGCAGTGAATAAGGGAAACAAACAGTTTTACAAGTACAAATCAAGACAGTGATTTGCATATAAAATATTTCAAAGAGCATGGCAATTAGTATCTCACATCAATAATTTTTTTGCTAAGTTTGTATAGATTTTCATCTTTATAAAAAATATTTATGTATGATCCAAAATATTTTTACATTTAGGAAATTAAAATACACGTTTTTTTGGTTTTTATTAAAAAATTTCACATTTTAAAAATCAAATCATTAATTTTCAAAATTTTTAAATTCATTTTTCAAAAATTTTAATTTATTTTTAATATTTCATTTAAAACTAGTTCAATTTCAAAATTTTCAAAATCATTTCAAATTTTCAAATCAAGTTTAATAAATAAAAAAAAAATCTATCATAAAAATATTTAGTTTTTCGATTTAGTTATTGTTACTAAAATATGTAATTTTATATAAAATTATAATTTTTATCCCTATTGATACTTCAATATCTTTTTTTAATTATTCATTTTTAAATAATTTTTTTTTTAATAATTTGATTATTGAAAAATTAATAAACTGCCATGCTCTTTATCTAATTTCTGATTATTTAAAAAACAAAACGAACATTATATAACAAACACTTCAGAATAATTCAGAATAATTATAATACATTTCAAGAAATTCAAAATATTTTGTTTTTATCAACATATATAAAACAGGTTTAAATGTCAAAATAAAAAAAAAAATCTACTTTTTGTTCAAATATATTTGAAAAAAATGGCTTGATAAAAACTTAAATATGCTTATAAAATATCTAATGAAGTAAATCAATAAAAGTCACAACGAAATCGTATGTCAAGTCTACCAAACAAATACTCATTACACAATGGAATGTCACTCATTATATTGAATGAATGGCCAGAAATGGGTCTAATGAAAAATGAGACAATATCAACAAGTGATAAGATGAGATCACTGTTTTCAACACAAATAAAAACAACAACAGATTAAAAACAGTTAGGTACTCACGGTGAAACACGAGTAAATCTATTTTCACCATTTAAGTACATATAATTTGAGAGTTAAATACTAAGAATCAACTAACCCTTCATAAAGTACAGTAAAACCAAAATCAGTGACATTGGACATAAAATAAAAACAAAAAACACTAGTTCATTTAAAATAATGCATGCAGAAAGTAACAATAATACATTTTAAATCAAAGTATTTTTGTCTGCTGCTGATTTTTATATGTTTGTGAAGTCATATCACATTATTGATATTTTCAATTTATTAATTTCCTAAAAAAGCATAGCATGCTTCAACATTGCCCAAACAACAGTTCTCTCTAATTCAGACATGAGATTTTTTTCTATGTAGAGAAATCTGTTTTAGAACGATATGTCCATGTTCTTAAAGTAAAAATTAATATAATTTAAATTTTTTTTTATGAAATTCAAGTATTATATCTTTATCTAATTTAAATTAGTCATATTAAATGCTTTAAAATTCTTTAAACATTTTTCCATTTCTATAATAAAGTCTTTCTTGTTGTTAATTTGAAATTAAATTCAAATTCATTTTATTTTAAGTGGAAATTCTAGGACAGTATTTTGTTTCTGTCTGGTTTCATGTAAAAACTGCATTTATCAATAAGTATGATGATGTAAATAGCCTAATTCGATGTAAATATGTTAAATTATAACTTTTAAGTTTGATACCAATTTTTTCAAAAATTTGTACATCAGTTTGTCGAAAAATAACTTTATTCAGATTAATTTTCATTTTAAAATTATTTATTCTTTGAGAAATGGCTTATTTTGACAAGGATAGTAAAATTCTGTTCTAATTTAACATCAAAAATAATCCTTGTTTATTTTAGAGAATTTATGTATTCCGTATATTAAAAGATTTACAAATTGTTCATTTTGTTCTAATTTCTTCAAACTTTTCCAAATCATAATGCCTTTTAATTCCTTCAAAGTTTTAAGAATTATACACATAAACTATATATATATATATATATTTATGGAACACCACAATGATGTAGAAGTGTCTAATATGATGCTAATTTACTGAATAGATGGATTATGAATAGGATTGATGAATGACCACAAATGAATTTATTTATAAATAAATAGCTTAAGATTAGGTTTATTGGACAAAAATTTAATTTATGCCGTTTAAATTGGTTTCGAAAGATAATGCAACGATAAAAAAATGTACTAGAACTCCAAATGAATAACTCGCCATTCCTGTAAACCACATTTAATTTCCACAACATTTAATTTCGAACATACAGTCGCTGCAAGCTAAACTCGGACATCACAGGAAAATAACTTGTTCTGTTAAAATATATTAACTAAAATGTATTAGAAAACCCAAAAAGTAGTTAATTTATTGCACTATTTAAAATCAAACCAAATAATCCTAATTCCTTAATCATAACGAAAAATTTAGCCATAAAAATCAAATTGTAGAAGGAAGAGTACACAAATCAAATCCGGATATTTAGCAATTAAAGATCAAATAATTACAACCCTCTCAACCAATTTCCTAGTAAACGTTGAAGATTTTCAGGGAAATTGAACATCGTATTTTCAATTACTGTGAAATAAACATTAATTTAATGAAAATGTAAAAGCAAAGGTCTCAAATCAGCATTGAATTAAGGTAATTGGTTATTAAAAATGTTGAAGATGAAGTCTATGTAAGAAATAATAAGGTTTGTCAAAAGAAGTTATTTCTCGGTTCCTAGAAAATAACCTGTAACAGCCCATGATTAGATTTTCACAGAGACAATGAATGATATTCAGTCAGAAAAGTGTAAGTAAATCTTTTCCTTAGAGCATCATAGTTAACTATTGTTGTTGAAAATAAATTAGGAAAAATGCCAGTCCATCAGCAATAATAAATGCGCACCATAAAGCAGATCTCAGTGGAAGATAAGCCTTTTCTTGAGTAAGCTAAATTAGATCGTAAGACAAAAATTCGAAAAGAGTTTGAAGAGATTTTTTTTTTTTTTACTGAAAGAACACATTGTTTACTGACTTTAGCAAATTCACCATTTTTGGATCTGATAGTAAACCTTATGTCTGGAGATAAGTGCATGAATTGAGTACAAAAAAACCTGGAAAGCATGATGGCTGAACAATAATGGTCAGAGACTAGTTTTTAGCTGCCAGCCCAAGAAATTTGCATTTTGCTGATGGGAAACTTTATCTTGGCAAGAACTTGCGATTTTATCGGGATTAGGATTCCATTCATAAAACTGAACTTATAGAATGTTTAATTGGTTCCTGCATAGCTGTCCGCATGTCATGAAAAACATCATCTCAATCTTACACACATGAATCCCATGGATAATTGTGGCATCATCTTAACAAAAATTGTCTGAACACACCATGGTATCAGTAAAAAGGAGTTGAAAAGAGTATTATTGCAAGAAAATGGGCAAATATAGAGCGTAATATTTGCGAAAAATTGGTGTAATCTATACCTAAACGACTTAAAATGGTTATATAAAACAGCTTACAAAATATCACTTTGAAAGATTAACTATTTAAAAAAAATCTTTTTAGCTGTCTGAGTTTGGCTTCTATGTCATTTTTTAAAATCTGTTTTGCCATAATTTTGGTTAAATAAATTAGTTTATTTGCTTTGCGGTTTGATTTAAATATTACAATAATTACTTTTGTATCATTTTTAGTTAAAATCTTTTTTTTTTTTGGATAGATTAGAATCTTTTCTTTGATGTCAGAGTTTGGCTTGGCGAAAATAACGAATCCCCATTATTTTCTTGAATACGAATACTTTAACTCCTTTTAATTATTAAGTAATTTATCCACCATCATGCAAAACGAATATTGATTTGCGAGTAGTAAGAATTTAATATCGATAAAGTTATTGAATAGATCTAGGTAATACTTTAAATATCATAAGTTCGGATCACTCAACACCGATTTCCGAAACCAAAACCAGTGCAGTATGTGGAGAATGCATTTAATTCACTTTGTCAAATGCAATTGTTAATAGGAAATGCCGGTGACTTAGAATCAGAATTGGATTTCGAATCTTTAAAGGACACTAAGTCGATTCAAGAGACCCTGTTCCTTTGCAAAATAGATTACGGATTTAACGTCTGAAGGGAACTTAAGTTGTCACGGTCAAATGAACGGTTCAACAAGGTCATTTTAATATCCCATTCACAGCACTGTTCGATTGAGGGAAAATCCCGATTCGTTCTATTCGGAAGCGTTCCATCAACTGTCAAATAAGTCTCTTCGGAATATAATTCGATTGTCAAAACAAGGATAGTTCTATCTGGAACATTCTGTGCCTATATTAGATACTTGTGAAAGCTCGGGATATTGCAGAACTTAGGAGTCACCAAGTAATAATGGGGAAACTTAATGAAATATATTTCCCTGAGTCATCTGAAATTGTCTTGTACGGATAGTGAATAAATTATTACGAGTAATTCGCTACTTCAGTATGTAAAGTATTCTGTTATACATTAGTTTAATCACGGAATATGAAATATTATTATTGAATACTTAAATATAGTAAATAGAAAATGAAACTGAGATGAAATATTAATATTATAAATAACAAATTTGTAATAAATTATTCTCTAAACTGATTTCAAACACGTTTAGGCTTTCAGAGGAAATATGTTAATTATTACTTAATTGATAATATTCATTGAAAGAATATTGTCTACGTAAGAATTTGCATATTTTAATGGCATTCAAGCTTTATTTATTATAATTTTATTTATTCAAGCATTTATTTAAAAAAAATCATATTATGATTATTATAAGCTTAATAATAATAAGAATCGCATAAATTTTTTAAAAATATTTTAATAAAAGGCATTGGAAAATATTAAAAAATAAAAATATTGAACATTTAAATATAGTAAATAGAAAATGAAATTCAGATGAAATATTAATATTATAAATAATAAATTTATAATAAATTATTCTCTAAGCTGATTTCAAACACATTGTACAGGAAAGTATATTAATTATTACTTAAATGATTAACATTCATAAAATGAAAATTGCCTATGTAAGAATTTGCATATTTTAAAGGCATTCAAGCTTTATTTTTATAGCTTTATTTATTTAAGCATTTATGAAAAAAAAAGAATTTTTGGAACGCAAGTTTATTAAATAATTAATTAATTAATTAATCATAAAATACAAATAAACAATAATCACATTAGGAAATTGATTAAGATTATTCTAAGATAATCCCCATCACATAAAATCCGTTTTTAAAGTTTTTAATAAAGAATATGTAAAAAATAAATAAATTTAAAAATTAGATTAAAAAAAAAATAAATAAATTTTAAAATATGTAAATATATTACTGTTTCCTTTAATAATAATTATTGTATAAAAGAAATCAAGGAAAAGAAATCAAATTTAACTTGCAACAAAAAATTTCAATCTAAGCTTTTAATTTTTTATTTGATTCAAAAAATATTTTTTAAAAAATGTTACGTACCACATATTTTTTTGAGGACAAACATCGAAATTATTTATTTTTAAGATCTGCTCATCTTAAAGCAAGTAGCAACTGCGAATATACGAATAATAAATACTTCTTACAAAATACTTTGATGCCATACTTTAGAATACAAATAATATTTCAATATTTTATTTTACAGAAAATAATTAATGATGAATTCATTATTATCAATATTCATCATTGGAAAAAGTGGCTTTCTTTTTAAAAAGAAATATTAAAAGAAAACTGTTATTTGAATAATAATAATAATAATAATAAAGAAAATGGAATTTTTTTTTCCTGCAATTGGATGATTCTAAGATAAAGCAGCCAATAAGGGAACATTATTCTCTAAGTCAAGTCAAGTTATCCCATTTTTGCCAAAAAAAGATATAGAAGGCCGCTCAACATTCTAATTCTAAACTTGCTTTTTCTTAAAGAATGAAAACTTATCGTACATTAATAAAATATTTCAAAATATCTTTATGAAGGTATTCCATAAATATACAGCTAAGAATGATTCTTTTATTCTTGATGATCTCATTTTTTCCGAGAATAATCTCTAATTCTTTTAACTTAGATTGAATAGTGCATCAAAGAAACTTTTGTTATTCCTCCACCCTTTGCAATTTAATCCATGAAATTAACCTTCAAACACGTATTAGTGCATCCCCATTACATTGATTAATTGTATTTTAATTACCCTAGGACTTCGATGGGTTAACTATCCCATTTAAAGTCTCACATCCTGACAGGTTCGTGATCTCTCAAGCAACCAGGGCATAAAATTACATAAATTTTATGATAATTCCTTCCTTTAACTCCCTCATAAGAGTCATTCAGGAGAAATGATACATTAACTTCAAAACTGGTAATATGGAGTTTAGGGATAATTTATTTTCCTAGGGATTTCGGTGCAAGCATTGTTGCAAGCTCGTTATTAATTTCGAAACCGTAACGAATCACATAAATCGACTTGTCTTTGATAATTACCTCATTTTCATCCTGCATTGTACCTTAAGAACTTTTGGCTTAATAATTGTATAACTCTTATAACTTTGCTTCACTGCTACCTTATTTTTATTTTGTATTGTATACTAAATAAATAATTGCGTAACTTTTATGTTGTAGTTGTGTAACTTTTATATATATTTCTCACTGTTTGTATTGTTTTGTTTTAATAAATAAAACAAAACAATAAACATGGTTCACAAACAGTGCCTCATTTTATTAAATTTCAGAATTGTTATGGTAAATAAATGTAAACAACTTATATTTAGCTTTATGGATGTTATATTTACTTAAATAATTGTATAAAAAGTTAGCTTCATTGTATAAACAGCTTTGCATCAAGCTATTGTATCCCCTGCTGTATTGTATAATTTTGCTGTAATGGAAAGATTCTTTTATGCCATAAGTTTATGTTTGAATAAACAATGAGTTATATATTTTAGTAATTTGTGAAAGGAACTTAAAGTATTTCAATTTTAGTGATGATTATCGATTAAGTTTTCTTACTCTTAAATTAATGATATTCAATGAATGATATCTGATGCGATTAAAAAACAGCACGCATCGTTCTAAAACAGATTTAAAACACAGTATGCATTAATTACTCTTTACTAGAAGTGCTTGATTAAGGATCGACAGACGACCCCCTTTTTTTATGTCAAATGGTAAATGGGAAGAACTTGCAACAGACAACGATATCAAACGTTCCGTTGCCTGGATTCTTCTGCTTTTTATATTTTCGGGTGCTAAATTTGCTTTGAATTTTTTTTAACACATACATAGTCAGTCAATTAATAATACTAATCCAGCAGCACCGATTGGTCCGACCATTTTGAAGAATCTGACCAATGACAGTTGGACACACACTTCCCAACTGGCTGACTGATATAGACACGTCCCTGGTATAACTGACAAAGGTTGACAGCAGACCTCACGCCTGGAACATGGACTGGAAGACCTGTTCCGTGTTGGGTAAGCTGGTGGCCTGGTAGAAGGTCTCGGACCTGTGCATGGAACCTGGTGCGGAAGTGTCCTGAAACCCGAGGTCCATGCGCGGAAAGCAGCTCTCGGACTTGGGTCTGGGCATGCCCCTTGCCACGGACAGGTGTCCTCCCATGGTGAGGGGTGCACCCTTGTTGGAGTCGTCTGAGTCGCTCTGCGCGCTCTGGAGCAGCAGGCTGACCGTCTTCAGGTCAGTCTGGAGGTCTTCCCTGTTGGAAACCAGGCTCGGGTTCTTGCCGATCTTGTTGAGCCGCTCGGCGGCTATCGACTCCATGGTCCGACGCATCAGTGGGTAGAGATCGAGGACGGCGTTGAAGTGTTCCACCGACAGGGAGAACAGATTGCAGTAGGTCTCGGCCCGAACGCTCGCCACACGCCGGGCGTTCGTCAGCAAGCAGATTTCTACAACAAGACGAGTTACAAGATGTCAAAGATAAATCTAATAAACTTTAAATAAAAATTCTTTGTAATCCAGAGGTCAAATCAATTTGTTATAAAGACAATTTTGCAAATTCTTTTTAAATTACATTTTCGTAGATATTTTACTTCATTGGTAAGGTGTTAAGAGGGGAAAAAAAAAAAAAAAAAAGGAAACATCTGGACTACAAACGGATAAATAGGATTTCTTCTGACATGAAAAGTAAACAAAGAAGATTCAATTACGAATCGAATGAAGAGTTTTTCTCATCTTGCTCATATTATAATTTTAGAAACATTTTCAATTTTAGGAAGGTTTCAGTTAGACAGCTCTTGGACACCAGGCATTACACAGAGTATTGGGTAAACTGATGGTCCAGTAGAAGATCATCAAACAAATGGACATCAAAGAATTTAGAAACACAACCTTAATAGATAAACTGTTCTTTATGGAAAAACTTTTATTAACCCTCTGTTTAAAATCATAATTATAGATTCCATTGAATCATTTATTAATAAAGATTTGTTTCGAATGGAAAATAACTGAAATGCAGGCATTGTTATACAATTAAAATTTATTGTTGTTAATTGTTATTGTTTGATATGCAGAAAAGTTGTCGAAATCTTATTGATGATGTAGTTCAAAGTTGGATTGATCTCCAATAATCAAAAGCTTGGAAGAAATTGCAAAATATCTGCAAATTTTATTATGGATCCCCACAATATTATATCTTTTTTCGACTTAAATATCGAAATACAATCAGGATCACCTGATGAAATCAACCCCTTACTAATTAAGCATGGATACCTTAATGATTATTCATATTTTATTGATTCCGCATGATGTAATTAATGGATGAGATTTGAATCTCACAGAATTGCGATCAGACTCTTAAACAACTTAACTTCTAAGTTATCACGTCCCATTTGAAAAAAAAAAGAATATGTGCATTGACAATCGTTGTAATAAGATTCATTTTTATGAGGTAAATCCACAAAATAATTTATAAATCAAACAGAAATATTACAAAAAATATTTATCTCAAGGATAAATAATGAATAAAAAATAAATAAAGTAATGGTAAAGTCTTTATAGAACAATTTAAATATAAATGCTGAAATCTGCTCGTTAAATTTCAACCTATCACGTGTGAGCATTCGAGAACGGATGAATAAGCCAATGTTTAATAATGCAAGATATATATGAAGCAATTGATTGGAATACTACAAGAATGCTATATTCATGTGGTTATTGAATTTAACCAATGTTGAATAGATCAAGAACTTCATGAAGAATGAATTGTTCAAGAATATCTAAAAGAATATTCAAAAGTATGATAAATGTAGTCGTAAATGAATAATGTATTCCAAATACAATAATAAGCACTATACAGCTCAATAGGCACCGGAAAATGCCAAAAGGGATAAATATGAAACTTCAAGAAGAAGGGAATTGATCAACGTACTAGTACTTATAGCCATGGGAAATACAAATGTTTAAAATCCCAAGTCAAAACATGAAAAGTGATTCAAAACCATACTGCAAAACACATCAAACAAAAGCCAAATTCTCCAGAAAATTCCATAAGACTAACGTTATTCATGAAGGATTTCAAGAGTTAAGGGGTTCAAAGTACCATTTTCAGCCAAAATTTGCAATGGAGTTTTATTTGCTTGGCCCTCATTTTCGGATAACGTGACGGATCCCGAACCAGGACAACATCATGCTCACACATGATAAAAAAAATTGCATTGTATTTTTAACATTAAATCTACAATTCACTGCCATGATATTTAGAACAATATGAAATTAAGTTTGAAATCCTTTCAACATAAAATATATAGTTCAAAAAAGGAAAACTGATTAAAATTTAGAGAAATTTCACAATCATGCTTTTTTAAAATTCATTGTCCTTATATGACAGGCAAAAATTAAAACCTAAAAGTTTATAAAGCTTAAAATAAAACTTATTAAAGCTTACAGTAAAGATATGAACACTCAAAAATTCGTACAATGTATCTTTTCCACAAAGAGAATACTATTACAATATGTTAAAATGTATAGAACACTACATAAACAAAGCTCGAAAAAACAGAGCTCATAACATTTACCAGTGACACAAACAACAACATTAACTCATTTGCAGTTTCCTATTTTGTATACAACTATGCACTTTTGAACTAAAAAAAAAAAAAAAAATAACAAATAAATAATTAAATAAAAGATAATTAAGACTTCTCCATTATAAACAATTCAAATGTCATATGATTCATTTGAGTCTCAGATCTAGAAATCTAGATTAGATCTTGAGTCAAATATCTGCAAATTCTATTAATCCCAATATTATTATTCAATTTTAAAAATTTTCCATCGTCCCTTTATAACCTTATTAGATGCTTGATAAAATAAAAACTTCAAAAAGGGAGAGTGTTTCTTACCTCCAAAGTAGGAGCCATCCGATAAGCTGGTGGCGACTTCGTCATTACTCATGACAATGTCCACGATGCCCTCTTGTATGAAGTACATCTTAGTACCGATGGTGCCCTCTTTGATTATGACGTCACCTGGCTGAAATACTTCATATTTTTAGCTTAGTGACGACGTCGTTCACGAAGTTCGGATCCGCGTTCGCGAAGAACGGGACCGAAGCTACCAGCGAACGGCAGTTGTAGTTGATGACGTCCTGAAACAAACATCAAATCGAAATGTCAAATTTAAAATAAAAAATTAATTAAATTTCAAAAATAAAATTTTTTATCGAAAAGTCAAAATTGAAATTGGTGTAAAGTCACGAAAACTAAAATATTATCATTTCAGTTTTGTAATTTAACAAATGGCAATATATGGTTGGAAATTTTTGATCGGTTCATTTGATTTGGGAATCAGAACGAGTCATTTATATTTATCGTTCACCAAAAATGAATGTTTTCGTAAGTTGTCTATTATTGTGTTGTTGGTCCTTTCTTTTTACGAAGATCATTATTAATGGAGACTTTTACTTTGCTTTATGATTTTCTACAACTTAGAATACGAGTATCAAGTTATTTTAAAAGAAGAAAAAACCTCTCATTATACGTTAACCGTTATATGTTAAACCTCATTTTATACGTTATTTTAATGAAAATTTCTCCAAATGAAAGTTCTTTATTGTCGGAATTGAAAAAGACACCTTCAAAGAAAAGGTGGAATACGTTAACACATAGAGTGAACGATCCCTTTTATCTGTGAGACAGAATGACATTAGCAATAGCAATAGGAATAGGAACTATTCCAACAGAAGTTTTTTCGAAGGACGTGTTTGGAAACCGATTGCTATCTTCCTAGCAATAAAAAAGAAACACACATCGAAATGCGGTTTGATGAAGAAATTTAACAGTTTTGAGATGAAATGTATTGTAGTGCTGACATGTTTTTGAGACAATGGTGATTTATTTTTTTTCTTGCACAATTATTAACTTTCAGTTAAAGTAATTATCTTTAAATGTTTATATTATTTGATATTAAATGATGTATTTCAATAAAGCTGTAGCCTTAGCTTAAAATTATGAAAATTAAAAATAAACTTATTTGCTTTTAAGCGAATGAGTTTTATTTAAATTTTCTTAAAATTAAAATGAGAAAGAAAATGAGTTTCATTTGGATTAAATATTATATTTAAAATTAAAATGAGAAATTCTAACATCATTACAAGGACTGAAAATGTACAAATGATAAAATATAAATATAAATAAAAGATAAAATATAAAATAAATAAATAAATGATAAAGATAAATAAAATAAATATATAATTTGGATAAAATATTATATTTAGACAGTAAATATATGAACCTGAGGAGCTATTCCAACATTATTAAAAGGATTCATAGTACGTTGTTATAATACGTTGTTATAAACGTAGGTGAAGGAAAGAAGAAAAAAAAACCATTGCTTCTAGAAAATTGTTAATGAATCAATCAATATGTACGATGATTATAAATTTTAAAATTTTTCTATTCTATGATCTTACAAATATTTCATATTTACATGCTATTCTATATTGCATTGTAAATCACTTGTAATGAAGCAAATAATTCTAATTGTAATAGTGTTTGAAACACGTACAGTGTTATTCAAAAAGACTAAGGATTATAAAGTATGGTTAATAATATGACACCATCTTGAGCACTTACTTCTCGAAGTCTTTCGGATAACTCGCCAAGGATCATCTCCTCGTCGAAGAACTTCCCTTGGTATCGGTGTTCAAAGTAGTCTGTGATTCGAGTTCTTAGATCACGATGTAGTTTCCTGTATGCCATGTATTCCTCTACTTGTTTCAACTGCGCAAATAAAGAAACATACATTACTATCAATACTGTAACAATTTTCAAATACAATTGTTTCAGTACTGTAACAATTTTAAATGCAATTGTTTCAGTACTGTAACAATTTTAATATCCACATTCAACTGTTGAGTATACATTTTTAAGGATCAAAAAAGCCTGGTAGATAGGATGTTGGGCTTCCGAATCAGGGTAGCCGGGATAAACACAACAAACAAAGCCTAACCAAAAACTTCAGTATGACAGGACTGGGCATGATAAAACTGTAGTCCGGAATGTCTTTTCGTCGGATTAGAGGAGAGGGGATTAAGGGTTCAACTCTATTCGGATGCCATATTTGAGGATGCTCTTTATAAATTGTGGTGTCAAAATGTGAGCACAGTGTAAAAGAAGCCACCAGGGGTGTGCCTTGAATAACGTTGAAGCTATTACATGATATTTTTAGTAGCAAATGACCTTAGCTCTAATTTGGCATTCGAAAACATATTTAATTTTTGCAAAAATGTAGAAATTATTCTTACACTTCATCGTTAAACCTTCACTTCATTTGTTATGCAAACGTTGACAACAAAAATATTTACTTCAGTTGGATGTGAAGTACTTTTGAGAGCGAATTCCAACCCAGTGAATATCTTCCTACATCCCTGGTGGCATTCGTTCGAAAACTGAGGTGACAAAATATGAATGTACTGTAACATCCTTCCACCTGTGATGCATTCTGAATAATGACTTTTAAATGATTTCATGTCAACATTCCAGACATTCGAAAACATATATCTTTTAAGCCTTTCATTATTTATGCACATGTTACATGTTGTATCCATTATCACCTTCAGTTATTCAGGCATTGCCTTCAAAACATGCATACTTGATGCATATAATAGAAAACACAATAAAACAAGCTATATGTTAAAACACTGTAAGATACAAATGGATTAATACGTTATTGAAGATCTAATACGAAAGGAATTGTTATCAGATTTGGATATTTTCAGAATATGTTAAAAACACATATAAATATTTTATCAAACAAAATCTTTTCTTGAAAATTAAAAAAAATAAAATAATTTATAATAATATTTCTTATTACGATCATTCATGAAAACAATTTTATTTATAAGTAGGTTGCATTCTAAGTAACTTTTTAAAAAAAATGAGATGTTTTTGATAATCTCTTAATTTTTTTTTAACTGACAGATTCTGCTACGGTATTTTGTTTCGAAAAAAAGCTATGTTATTTGACAATCACATTATTTAATAACATATTTACGAAGTGGATTCATATAAGAAGGGGGATTTATCTTTTTTTCTTTTTAGTTTTATATATATATCTATGAAATTGAAAAAGCATCATTTAAGATAAAAATTAATGCTATAACTGTTAACAATTTTTCTTTATTAATTAACCGATTACTAATATTCTAAATTTAAGTTTAAAAATCATTTGATTTTTAAAGTGATATAAGATGGAAACAAATTACACTGAAGTTCAGCTTATCTAAATCAATTAAAAAATAAGTACTAAGATTTGTAACCGTGCTTCCTCCTACGCACTGCAAGAGCGCCGCTTGTTGGCGTTAAGGAGAAAGAGAGTAGGTCTCGAGACTCTCACCCGAGAGGAAGTACTGCTCAACCTGCGCCCCCGCTGAGAAACTTTTAGTTTACAGTCTCTCACCCTGGGAAGAAATATATTCAGCGTACCTCGGAGCATTTGGCCTATAAACTTTGACTTGGAGAGAAAATATCTTTTCTCAGGTATCTCGCACCCTGCGCGTATCTGAGTATCGGATTTCCGGCTTAGAAGTGGAATCCTTGCACGAATCTATAATTATTTGTCTTTAAATGTGTTACATATTGTATGTGTTTAATTGTGTATGTATGTTGTTTGTGCGTGTATCAATAAAGCTGTGAGTACCACCAACCTGTGCCCCAAGTATCTCAACCCAACCAAACCCAGTTACAATTGGATTGCCCAACCTGCACACTACAGATTTAATTTTATGTTTTTATTGAGATTCCTTACATTTAATTTAATCAGGATAATCTTTTGATTATCAATAGAGTATTATTTGTAGGATTCAATACTTCTAAAATAAGTAATTTACTTTAAGTTAATTTTATACGTAATTTAATAAACTCTTTTTATAATAGTTCTTTTGTAAGAACAGAAAAATTTAATTCTGTTTTATAATTTCTATTTCTATTATTGTTCTTTAAAAAAAGTTTTCTAGATAGAGATAATTATTTTAAGGAGTATAAAACACGTAGCAGATGTTTATGATCTCTCCATTAAAAAGAAAAAAAAAAAAAATATTGTAAACTGTGACTGAAATTGATTATGGATTAACAGTGACGTTTTCCTTTGTTTATTTTTTTTACACATGTTTTCAAACACTCGTTTCTAGAATTTCAAAGAGATTTATTTTTATTTTTTTATGTTTCAAAAACAAAAGATGAAAGGAAAGTTTACTCAGCAAAATTGATTACAAAAAAAGATATGAATAAATGCAGCCTGAAGATAATTTGAGTTGATAAAATTTTAAAAAAGTTTACCGAAAAATTATATTCAATAACACAAATCTTTTAACAATTATACATAAGTAAACTTCAAAGGAAAGCTTTGATTAAAAATTAGTTATCATTTAGAAAAAAAGAAGTATGTTTTTCTTTAAAGTATTTCGCTCGTTTTTTTTAGATCACTGTTATTATTCAATAAATATTTGAAATTAATTTTTGTCCTTTTGAATAAAAAGTGAAAAGAGTGTCTTGCTAATTAGTATTTCTTTTATTGGTATATTTGAAGTGTATTCCGTTTTGAGACATTTTTTTTTTTGTTACTTAAATCTTTTAAAAATTAATTAATTCTTATCTGCAAATTTTTTTTTTATTCTGTATCAAACTTGAGAATTTCATTTTTTAAAAAAAAAACCCAAACATCTAAGATTAAGAATATTGATATTCAATTTTCAAAAAGAATTTTGTTTTAAAATTTAATCTTTCAGACAAAAACATTTATTACAGTAGATTCTATTAGGAATTTCATTTTTTATATTAATATACTATAGTAATACAAATATTTCACTTTTTTGGCTATTTCTTTGAAAAAAAAAAAAGGGGGAAAATTTTTGTTTTTTTTGTAATCCACACAATTTTTTTTTTTAAATCAAGTTAGCGTAGTTGTAAAAAATGACACCAGATGGCAGTACATACTAAGACTCATGCAATGAAATGACTTTTAGGAAAACTTAGCAAGGAAATACTCATTCTTCCATTTTGTTGACTTGATTCTTTTATTTATTTATTTATTTTATCTATTTTTAAACAATTTACGAATTTTGTCATAGATGCATTGATTATATTATAACAAAATATGAATGCCAATGTTTTTTTTAACTGAAATTTTTAAAATATTATTATTTACAGTTACAATGCTTTCTTGAAATGCTATTATGATTTATAATTATCAATGATTTGTTTTCTTATTCTAAAATATAGTCAATCGTTATCAATCATTAAATAAATTATTAGCTTGTTTTTAAGAATTGTATTTTCGTTGATAATCACAAAGTTCACTCAAAGTTATTAAAAATATTAGGTTTTGTTTTGTGATTTGATAACATACAGAAAAAATAATTAAACACACATCAGTTTCATGAATATGTGATTGTGAAAAGATTTTTTTTTTTATATTTTTAGATTTAAAAATCTGAAATCTCTTATAAAACCGAATCTTTAATTATTAAAAATTTCGAAGTTCCTAACAATTAAATTTTGGGTTCATCATAAAGTTCTGTCACATAAATCATTTTTTTTTTTTTGTCAATTTTTCATTTAATGGGATTTAATTTTTATTTATAATTTACCTCTTGACGCCCTGGGCAACACATGTGAACATATAGTTTTTGTATAATTATAATTATTATCTTTAATAAAAATAACAAAAATGGGTACTTACGTATTAACGGTACCTTGGAGACAGACTTGGCGGTTTTAAGTGTCGCCAATCTTTATTATTTGGAATAAAAATAGTTTGAAAGCGTTTTGATTTTTAAATGAAGTGTTTCATATATATTTTATTATTTGGAACAAAAATTTTAAGTGTAGATTGGCGCCAAATCTGTAGCGGTTGGCGCGTGTGCTCTTTATTGGCGCAACTGTCGCCAAGGTACCGTTAATACGTAAGTACCCAAAAATGTAATAATAAGTTATTCACTACAGAATCTCTTACTCGAAAAAAAATTAATTAAGAGGGAAAAAAAATGGTTTTGGCCTGGTTATGGTTTAGCTGCACTGATAATGGTATTTATGGTGTACAGTTAGGAATATGGAAATAGCGACTGCCAGTTTTTGTTGGATTATTTGAACACATCGTTAATATTTGATTAAAATAATACCAGATATATTAAATATATTCATTATTACTGAATACATTCCTGAAAGCTTATTATACCTTAAAAATCTTAGAATTTCATCTTACTAATTATAAGTCGTGGAGTATATATCTTCTGTACACATTTTAATCAGTTTCATAAAATTCCCTTTGCCTTCTCCATTAAATTAGGATGTATTTTATTTATCATATCATGTACGTGGAAAAAATATTAAAACTACATGACTTTTTTTGATTGTTTTTAATGTAACATGTCTTTTAACAGATTGGAAAAAAGATGGGGATTGTTGGGGAAGGAAGGATTTAGAACTCATTACGTATTAGTCCAGAATAGGTTTCCCCATTTGTTAAAATATTCACATATCCATACGTTTTTTAAATATAATTATGCAGTTATTTTTTGTTTCCAATCTGTTTAACAAACAAAAAAACATTTCAAAGGCGAAAGTTTTTGTTTGGTATTGAACTCGACTCTATGAGAATTTTCACAAGTTATGGGATTGTGGATAGACAATCTTTTCTTTTTACTGCCGTCTCTGGATTAGTCTAGGTCAAGGATTCCGTGGAAGAAACCGCATCAAGTGATTTTTTCCTGTTATTTTATGCATTTAAAAATATTATTATGAGTAAGGAGTCCATGGCCCATATTTTATTGAAAAAAAGTAGTGAATGGAAAGGAAAGATTAAAAAATTCCTGGAAGTATATCCTTTTCCCTAGGAAGTATATCCTTTTTTTTTTTAGTTCATACTAGTTTTTAACATTCACGTAGATATAAGTTTTTTTTTTTTGGTATACTATTCGTCTTATTTATTCTGCCAATAAATTTAATAAGGAAAAAAATGTCCAAAATTAAAAGTTTTGTTCAATTTGATTGCATGCAGATTGAATTGAATCCTGTGGATAGAAAGAAACTCACCTTTTCTCTGTATTGTCGTCTGGACGAGTCTAGGGACTGTATGAGGTTGGTGGTGTGTCCGAGGAAGAGGGCGTAGCAGGTGGCGCCACTGATCATGCTGAGTAAGGTGAGCCACATGTCGGTTAGACTCTGAGGCGGGAAGCGTCCATAGCCGATACACAACATGTGGGACATGGCCTTGAATAACGCCCACGAGTATTGGTTGAACCAGTGGGCGGTCTGCAAAAGAAATTATCAGTCATCATTACAAGAGCAAAAGGATGGAAACCTTAAGGATTATTATTATTATTTTGTTTCCAGTGAAAATTATGTTGATGACCATAAAGCTATCAAAATACATTTCCACCAGACAGCTTGATGACTACACGAAACACTTACAGATGTGAACCCGATTTTCTATGCACGCTAGTTTACCACTGACCACTGTCGAATAAATAAATTTATGATTTTTATTTTCTTTGTCCTCTAATTAAATATTGTTTTATAAAGACATCTAACCTTTCTCATATGAACATAACCAACGAGTAATACTATAAAGATCACTAACAAAATTTCCGATGATTTCTATGTGACATAGAAGTTGCTTGATAAAAAAAAAATGCTACTCTCATCATTATTTTGATCTGATCGGAAATAAAATGGGGCCTGATGGCGGAGTGACTCTCTAGAGCTCGGTGCCACAAGGTTTGAGTCTAGGCGGTGCTATGGATGATTGTAGTGGTTCGAACTCCACTTAAAACCGTAGATCCCGATCTAATATGACTGTAGAGCATTGGGAGTAGGGATGACAACCCTACCTTGTAAAAACCGAAAACATTTTCTGTCACGAAATCTGAAATCTGCTAGTAAAAAAAACTACCAGTATGCAGACGGCCTGTCCACCATGGAGCTGTTGCGTTAATGAATAAGAAGGAATGCAATGACTTAATAAAGGATAAATTATTTCTTTTTTTACGAGCAAACGCATATTTTGTTACTATTGAAGTTTAATTGAAAGATTTCAAAAAATTTTCGTGTCCTCTGAGAGATTTCTACCTTAATCTATTGTAAATCGAACTAAGAAAAATGTAATCCCATTTGATTCCAATCTCCCAAAAAAAGTATTTGACTTGAAATACTTGTTTAAAACAATTTAAAATAAAGAAAATTTCGAATATTTTCTAAAACCATTCTATTTATATATAAATTTTTTTGGTAACGATAGTAAGATAGTTTTAAGAAGAGCGATTGTGAAATTTATTTATTCTAAGCCAAACTTTATCCTTATTTTTCACTGAGAAAAACTGCTTTGAGAAATGAAATTCATCCTTATTTTCAAACCTATTTTTTTAAGAAAAATAAACACGAATACAAATCCAATTCTTTTTCTAAAAGCAGGGCATTCTTGGTTAAGAAAAGGAGAATTTCGAACTTTATAAGCTCCTCATGGAATATCACTCTTTGGAATTAAAAAAAAGAAAGAAACTCTTTATTTTGAACTATAAAAATATTTTCTAAATCGGACAAATAGAATGCACCTTTTGTTTTGTACCTCGTGGGAATTTCTAGCTCTTGATTTTCGTTTTCTTTTGTGACTTGATGCTCTCCAAGAGAAGAATCGAATCGTTTTTTTTTCTTCCGATTCTTTTTATATTTTATTTGAAAATTATTCGATAAAGCTCTTCGGGGAAGTTCGAAATCATTGAACCGTTCAAATCGAACGTGAATCTATCAGACACGAGATGCACTTCGATTCCAGGAAAGAACGATTTTTCGGATTGCAAAGAAATAAAGTTGCGGTACATTTTGTTCAGAGCTCAAAAGAATTCGGAAAATGTTTTGCAACAAAGTGAACGTTTTGATATGGAATGCAATTCTTCGTGTTCAGCTTATGTTAGATTTTAAAAGATGTTTCCTTACTTTGTTATACGTGCCCTGACTTCAGACAAGTAAGAAAGTTATGGCTACCCCATTTCAATGCCGGAAATCCCAAAGACGACCATGATGAGCATAGGGAAAATGCATACATATTTATATAAATGTATATGTATTTATTGTTGAAAGCTATTACACTGGTTTGGTTTGTCGCTTTACGCTAGTTTGCACTGGTTTGGTTTGTCGCTAGTTTGTGCATACTTTGGGCTAATTAGACCGGGACGTACAGTTTAACATGGATTCGAACTAGTAACAAGCATCCATGCAACCGCTAGGATTCGAACCTGAAGCATGTGGTACCAAAGGTAGAGCATTAGACAACTGGCCATCAGGCCACGCTGTTACACTGGAGACTATACACAATAAATATCCCAATCAGAAATGGTTTCATATTTATAAGAATGGATTTCGCCTTTCACAAAGGGAAATGCGGAAGTTGGTGTTTTCTCTGACTTGTTTGCAATTTATTCATCCCTTGGTCCCTTTGCCACACCATTTCATGAAGAGTGGATGCCATTAGGTTGGAATCAAAGCAACTGATTTCTTGGTGCGATAATTTTGAAAATGCCGTTATTTTGTCAGACTCTAAATCTTTTTTAATTACGTCGAGGACTGGATCGTATTGACCATTTCCCTGTGCGCAGTCCAATACAAACTAGCCTTGAAGGAGGCATGCCGTGTGGGCTGCACCGATGAACGCTGTCACTCATTTAGCACTACCCAGTGGGTGCGTGTAGCTTGAAGATATGCTACGGAAGCGAGTAACACTACCCCCACAACACTCTACGACTCTATTAGACCTGGATCTACGGTAGATTCTAAGTTTGGAGTTTATCATCTCTCTGAGGTCTTCTGAGTCGAAAAGAACTAAAGACTGTACATCTAGTATTTTACAAAACCTGCATAAAATTATTTTGCAATGGGTTGCGACTCATTGTGGAATATATTAGCAATGTAATGGCAGATTCTTTGGCTAAAAAGGGAACCAGAATCTACAGATTCCATGGGAACTTATTCCTTATTCAACTATAGTGAGAGTAATAAAATAACGCATGCATACACTGCGTAAAAAAGTAGAAGGACAGTGTATTTTTGCCAATTAATATCTCTTATTTTCTCCTAACAATCAGATATTTATGCAGATTTAGTTTAATGACCCTTTTTTTCTTTGGGCAAACATTAAACATCTACCACTAATATTAATAACAAAATTAGTATATATAATTTCCGATGCGTAAAAAAAGTAGAAGGACACTTGTTAATATATTTAATTTAGTGAGTTTATCTTTAGTTAAATAGTGATTTTGTACTTTGTTTTATCATTTTCTGTCAAAAAAACTAATTTGCTTAAAAGTTACGCTGTTTCTCCGTTCTCAGAAATGCCTAAAGGAATACCTTTGAACGATTTTCAAAAAGGCCACATTTCATATCAAAATGATGGTAAAGGTGTCAGAGAGATTGCTCGATTGTTGCAGGTGAGCCCCAATACAGTTTCAAACTTTATCAGATATAAAAATGGAAAGAAAAACAAGACTGGTAGACCGAAAAAAGTTAACACCACATGATGAAAGAAAACTTTTGTTCGTGTTTAGAAGAATTTTATGTTTCAAAGGCAAGAAATTAAGCAGAACTTAATCATGTGACGAAACAAACAGTTTACAACTATATTAAAAGATCTAAAAAATTCATTTTCAAACGGAAACATCATCCTAAGTGGACACAAGCTCAATTGATAACCGTTTAGCGTGGGCTAAGGAGCACATGTCCTGGACTACAGAATGGACTTCTGTGATATTTTCCGATGAAAAGAAATTTAACTTAGACGGTCCAGCTGGGATATTTTATTGCACTTCTAGCATTGTCTGGGAATGAAGACAAAAATTCTATTCAAAAGCAAATGGGAGGAGGAGTTTAATGGTTTGGTTGGTTGCTGGATTTTATGCCTGGATCATCACCTAAATGGTAGGTTCATACAGAGGGAATCTCTCTTTTTACAACGCGTTCGTTCCCAAGTCCTTTTAAAAGTTTCTGGGGTCATATTTAATGGAACGCGAGGATCAACTTTCGATATTCAAATAAGCTTTTACCATCAATGTTACCCGGACACCTCTGCTAGGTGCATTTTGGATGGGGGAACATCTATTTTTAGAAAAGTAGATTCGGAAGTTGTGTTTGGCTTTTATAACTAAAAAGGTATTGGATTGTATGGATGAATTGGAAAAAAAAAAGCTTTCTGTAAGTTGGATATTAATAGCAAAATTCTTAACTATTCAGTGCTTTTGAAAGTGAAGTTACAGAAATTCACATTTTTGGTGTCGTTCTTAAATGTTAACGTAGATATTTTGTAAAATGTTTCTAATAAAAATTTTAGTAAAAATAAAATATTTTTCGGTTATTGTTACAAAATCAAGTGTCCTTCTACTTTTTACAGAAAGGCGTAGATATTTCGATACAGGAGGCTGACCAAATAAAGGAAAAGTGTTGGAAGGAATCTCTTTCAAAGGTACAACTGACCTTACGACAAGTTGTTGCAGTTATTGAGTTAAGAGGCTGGACGTGATTGCCTTGCAGGACATTTATTTAGATTTAACATCTTTTCGTCCCTAATTGTGCATTATGCGGGACAGATATTATTATGGATGCATCGTATCTTAAAGAATTCCCTGAGGTGTCTGGACATTTATGTAATAGATAATAACAGGCAAGAAAAAACTTACTGAGTGGCTATAATTTCCTTTTCTTTACATTTCATAATTTTATTTTCATTAATAAATTAAAAAATAATATATAGTCATAATATACTTTTAATGGAAATAGCAAAATAAGTTTAGCATAGTCTAAGATTTATGGCATCTCAATTTATTTCCGAATAACTTATTTGAAAAAAAAAAAAAACACTTTATGCCATGTTTTAGTTTCCGACCATGAAACTTGAGTCCTCTCAGCTGGGACATTAATTTTATTGTTTTATCTTTTACTTTTTCCTGAACAAAATCTCAAAAAATTCTCCCTCCATTTTAAGATAAAGAAAAGTACTTAAACTCTGGAAAGTCCTGCGATTTTATGCCTGGATCATCACCTCCGAGGTTCGAAGAGGGAATCTCTTTTACAACGCGTTCGTTCCCAAGTCCTTTTAAAAGTTTCTGGGGTCATATTTAATGGAACGCGAGGATCAACTTTCGATATTCAGAGAAGCTTTTAAGCAATGTTACCCGGACACCTCTGCGGTGCATTTTGGGGGAACATCTATTTTTAGAAAAGTAGATTCGGAAGTTGTGTTTGGCTTTTTATAACTAAAAAGGTATTGGATTGTATGGATGAATTGGAAAAAAAAAGTTTTCTGTAAGTTGGATATTAATAGCAAAATTCTTAACTATTCAGTGCTTTGAAAGTGAAGTTACAGAAATTCACATTTTTGGTGTCGTTCCTTAAATGTTAACGATATTTCCATAAATGTAATTATTTCTTTGAAAATAGAAAAACTTTGATAATAATTAAGAGAGATCTAAATAAAAATACAAAGGTGTTGTTTCCTATCTCACTTGATCGACAACAACAATTAGACCAAGTCCATGAACCAATGTACGAGTCGCAGTTAAAGGTAAAAAATGCAGCTTCTTTTGCGTTTGACCTTGCGGTACAAAGACATAGGCCATCCAAAGGGAGAAGGTTGACTTACCCCATCCGATTATGCTCCTGGGCACTGGCTACTCATTTTAGTAGCTTTTTACAATCTATGTTTTTGGGCTACAGTGGGCTATTCTAACCCGGACTCACAGGGAAAAAAGCAAACAAAAAAAGAACGATATACATAGAATCTGCAGCCTGTGGAAAAAAAACAATAAAATAAACTCTAATAAAAAAAACCCGAAAAATTTTTGTATTTGTATTTTTAAGATTTGTATTTTAGAATGAAAGAAAGAAATTAATTATTTTCTGCTCTATTCTACTATTTTATAGTTACCATAATGAAAGTTAGATCGATTGCTTTTTTTTTTTATTTTAATGAAATAAAAAATGGCATTGTCGCTTCGAAATGTATGTAAGATTATTTTATACCGTTTTATCCCTTTTTTATGTTTTAATGTGAAATTATATTTCTTAATTTGTTTATGTTTAATGCACAATTATTAATAATTTTCCTATATTTCAGGTATGTAATGGTTTTAAATGGGTTTGGTGGACGAGTGACTAGCGCTTTAGCGTTCGGGGTCCCAGTCTCGGCGATGCCATGGATGTTTGTACTGATTCGGAATCCACTTAAAACCATAGGTCCTGGTCTAATATGACGGTTGGACGTAGAGCTGACACCCATCCGCCCCAATAAAAGATTTGGTTTGTCAGTTTGTAGTCATTTTATCGCTAATTGTCTCGAAATCTATCAGGCCGCAGCCAGCGTATGTGTTTTGGAAACATCCCCTTAGTGAATAGAGCCTTGGCTCACCATACGAAAACACCATAAAATGACCATACACACCATAAAAAAAAATGGGTGAGATTGGTTTGGTTTGTCGCTCTACGGTCATTTTGTGCACACGAGGGCTAAGCAGACCGGAACTTACAAGTGGGTTCCGAACCACTCACAAACATCCATGCCACCGCCAGGATTCGAACCTGAAGCCTGGGATACCAAAGGCCAGAGCGCTATCCACCTGGCCACCAGGCCGGAAAAGGGATGAAAAGAGAAATATTTATATGACGAGTTAATCTGCACCACACTAATGGGAGTTTGCCATCCAAAGACATTTCAAATGGTGCCTTATGCGTGAGAACGCAACTTTTGATCGCCGAAAATGATGCCGTCCTGCCTGAAAAAACTTAGGTATCGAACCCCCTTGGCCTTTCAGGGATCCTATAGTTTTCTGTGCGGATTCTATGGGTTGAATTTAAACAATAATCGAGGAATGATGCGTTATCTCCTGGATGATTAATAGAGATGGAAGTAGAATCCGGAAGGATTGACTTTGAGAGATCTACTTAAAAAAAAAAGGACTTGAGCTTAGAGAGATGTTCGTCTTAAGTCGAAAAGACAAGTTCAACGAAGTTGGAAGTCAGTCCAAAGATAGAGACTCAAATGCTACAGAGAAACACAAAAGAAATCGGTACTGCAATTGTTTGTCAAGAAACTGATGATGAATCAGTGAACTATAGTCCTCCTACTTTATCATACTATGGTAGTCCTATCTATATTGTCATCAAAAAATGATCCTACTTTGCTGTGAAGTGTGTCAGTTGCCTTCCAGTTAAAAGGGGACAGAAGTATATAGTATCTATAAAAATTGCCGAGGAAATTACTCGATTATACGATGTCTCTTCAACAACTTTATGTGAGCGCTTTCCTGTCTTGCCTCAAGTCAAGAACATTGTCCTACTATTTAAAATATATTTTGACTCAGTTATTATGGTTATATCAGTTGTATGATATGAAATCAATCTCTTGCATTTATTAACTTTTTGTGATATTATTATTTGTAGCTATACGGTAACAATTGTAGGCATATGATGACAATTCTATCTGTAGCGTTTATTAACTTTATTTGATAATGCTATTTGAAGTTATATGATATCAATAGAAAAAAAAAAAAGGACCCTTGCGAAGAGAGATGTACGCCTTACGTCGAAAAACACGTTCGAGGGAGTTGAAAATCAGTCCAAAGATAGAGACTTAGAAGCTTAAAAAAAAAAAATAATAAAAAAAATAAAAAAAAGAAATTGGTGCTGCGATTGTTTTCAATAATCTGACTGGTTATGATGCTCATAATGGAGTGATCCTACCTTGAGGTGAAGGGTGTCAGTTGCCTTCTAGTCAAAGGGGACAGCGTATAAGGCATCTTCAAAAAACGCCGAGGTAGAAATATTCGATGCCATTTCGACAGCTTTATGTGAGCACTTCCCTGTCTTGCCTCAAGCGCTAAGTCAAGAACATTGTTTTACTATTTAAAAGCATTTTGACTCAGTTGTTATGGCATTTCAGCACAAAGGGGTTTAATCTAATATTATTACGTAATTAGTTTTATGAAAATATTATTGTAATTTTATGATATCAAGTATATCTCTTGCATATATTAACTTTTTGTGATTTTATAATTTGTAGGTATAGTATGTTAAGCTATTGTAGGCATATGGAAACAATTCTATCTGTTTCATTTATTATTTTTAATGATAATATTATTTGGAATTGCATGTCAACAACTAAATTGAATTATTCTGATACTAAATTGTTTTAATTGATTCTGCTACTAATTCGATTAACTTACGAAATTGATCTAATAATCAAAATTAAACTATAATATTATTTTATCAATTGATTCGCATTATTATTTTATGTGTTCGTAGTCATTTTATACCCAGTTCTTTAAACATGCTTATTAGAGACTACCTACATAAATTTGTTAATTACTTAGCATTTGCACAAGGAAGTTTGCTACTCATTATGTTGTTGTTCTAATGCAGCTGGCAATACAGAGACCGTTAGGCTTTATGCCATAATCAAGGGCTGTACTTCTGCTACTCATTTAGCACTACCCAGGAGGAACATGTAGCTTGCAGACATGCTAAAAACGCGAGTAACAGTACACTTTCACCTCTACGATCATATTAGACAGGGACCTACGTTTTTAAAGTGAATTCAAACCACTACAAGCCCATGGTACAACCAGGACTCGAACCCGAAACTTGCGGTACCGAGCGCCAGAGCGTTAGGCACTCAGCCATCAGGTTGCTCATTATAATTTCCCCCAATTCTTAGAAATTAATCAACTGATCGATTTATTCTTTTAATACTATTAGGCAAACTTGAAAGATCATAAAACAACTTGTTGATACATAAATTATTTAACTACAATTATTACAACTATACAAGAACTATTTAGAAAAATATATGTGATCATTAGTAAATAATACCACAAAGGGTGCTCGTAAAATTTGATTTAAGCTCCCCCTTTTTTTTTTTATTCAAGAGCTCTAATAAGCTCTCTAATAAGGAATTTTTTAATTAACACAAAAAATTGCCCAAAATAATTAACCACAATACTCTCCTCCCAAAAAAAAAGATAAATCCCCAGGAATACTTTAGCAATTCAACCACACACATCTAAATTATGGAGAATAATTAGAAAGAACATATTGAGACCTGGTTCCAACTAATTAAAGATCAAAGTTATTGACTTATTAAAAAGGGCACCGTCTCTTTTATCTCCCTTATTTAAGAGCTTAAGTTGACAGGAAAATGAAAGTCAGAAGTCACACAGAAGGCTAATTCTCGTTTCCATGAATTATTTCCACGAATTATCGATTTCTACTTCTAGCTTAAGCAGACTCTCGTTAAACTGGGCTCCAAAATAATTTGTTTTGAGAAATTTTTTTTAGGTGAATGGAAGCAAAAGTATAATTTATACCATTTTTTAATTATGTAATGTGAATATTAGGAATTTAACAATCATTGTATCTTATGCATCAGTTTTAGAAAAAAAACTTATTTAGTAAAAACTTATTCAAATATAAATCGAAATTTTGGTGTCAATAGAAAGGTGCTCACCGCGTTTGAAATATTTTAGCTACAGACTCTGGATTTAATTCTGCACGAATGCTAACAAGATAAAAAATTAGGGTCATTATTTTATTTTTAATTTTTAACAATGAAACGAGATAATAATTTCTGTCGAAATTTTTGAAACTTTATAAAAAAGAAACTATTTTTAAGTAAAAATATTTAAATTAAAAAAAAAAAAAAAAAAAAAAAAAAAAAAAAAAACTGAAAGGTATATGAAAGATTAGATTTGTATATACATAAAATTATTTAATTATTATGAGTCGCATATCAATAAATCGTTCTGGCGTTCGGTGCCACAGTGGTTCGGGCTCGAGTTCCGGCGGTGTCATGGATGTTTATAGAGGTTTGGAATCCACTTTAAACATAGGTTCCAGTCTCATTTAACTGTTGAGCGTAGGGCTGACAACCCTATCCAATAAAAAGAAAAATCAACTCATGTTTCGGAATCTGCCAGTAGGCAAACGGCCTTGGCCCACCATGGGGCTGTAGCGCCATTGAAGAACAGAAGATTGAATAAGATTCTGATAAATGAATATCCATAAAAATTAAAAGAAAATTCCAATTTATGTCAACCAAGGATTTTTCTCCTGGAATCTCCTATCTAGAAATCTGCCAGAGAGCAGACGACCTTGGCCCACCATGGGGCTGTCACCATTCATGATGATTATGACGCTGATATCAATAAATATAGGCCCCAGGGCTAAAATATGAGTGACTAAGTCTCTGGAACCACAGGTTTCGGGTTCGAGTACCGGCCATGCTATGGATGTTTGTAGTGATACGGAACCACCTAAAATCGAGGTCCCGGTCTAATATGGCTACAATGCATAGGCGTAGAGGTGACAACCCTATCAGTAAAAGAAAAAACATCTCCTGTTTCGAAATCTACCAGTAGGCTGATGGCCATGGTCAACATGGACTGTAGTGCCACGGAGTTAAGAGTTTTCATATCAATAAATAATTTCAAAATATCAATCTTATTAAGATTCAAGATGTTGTGATTTTATTTTCTTATAAATTAGCAACATTTTTATTGAAACTTACTTTAAAAAAATTGCTTTATGTTTCAGTAAATTGATTTTTTCAGTTCAGTTTTTTTTTTAGTTAAATTCCGAAGACAAATTATTGAACAAATTTTATTGAAAAAAAAATATGTTTGCTTAAAATTATTTTTCTCATTTAGTATGATTCTCTTGTAAGATATACCCATAAAATTGCGATCTAAGCGTTTTTAAATTTGCTTTATAAATGAATTTCATGGAATTTTTTTTTCTTTGAAACTATACAAATATCAAGATAATACTTTTTCTACGTAAGTGAACTTTAATGTGAAAAATAACTGTTAAAACAAAAAATATGTCTAGTCTCATTAAACAAATTGAACCTCTGATATCATTCCTCAAGTTATAATTAGTAAAAAGGATTTATTTGATGTCTTGTCTAGAAACTTATCAAGAAAATAAGTATAACATGAAGATTTACTAAAAATCAACATAAAATTGCTTATTATAAAAATTTCAGTAAAATTTTTTATTTAAAATTTCAATTCCCTTAAAAGCGCTTTAATTTATACATTTCTATTCACTAAAACCGCTTTAATTTAAACATTTCTATTCACTGAAAATTCCTTAATTTAAACTTTTCTATTCCTTAAAACGCTTTAATTTAAACATTTCTATTCACCTAATTCTTGGAATAATCCGATAACTGTGTAAAAGTTCGGAACACTAAGCTGCTTTTGCAATCCTATTTATGCTATTTAAGGCACGGAAATGTATTGCGTAATGATTCATTAAAATAATTAGTAGTATAAAAGGATAATTTAAGTGAGGTGGAGAATTAAAATTGAAATCTACGTTTCTCTTTGCCATTTCATCAATTATATCGTTTTTGTCATCTTCAATATTTCAATGAACATTGAATAAAACTAAATTTATGAATAAAATATTAGAAAATATAGATTTTTTTGAATAAAAAATGTTATATGAAATGTTTGTAATGATTTGTGTAATGATTTTGAGAATAATGATTGTGTAAGGATTTTGTGAATAATAATTTTGTGTGTAATGATTTTGCGAATAATGATTCTGTGTGTAATCATTTTGTGAATAACGATTTTCTGTGTAATGATGTTCTGATTTTGTGTGTAATGATTTTGTAAATAATGATATGTGTGGTGATTTTGTGAATAAAAATTTTGTTTGTAATGATTTTGTGGGCAATGATTTTGTGAATATGATTGTGTAATGATTTCCTGAATAATGATTTGTGCAATGATTTTTGCGTAATGATTTTGTGAATAATACTTACTATTATAAGCTTTATATTACACTTGTGTGGCGCAAGATTAGATTATACGTGGTTAAAAAAAAAAAAACCATGTTTCTAAAATGAAGCGAAATTTTCAACATTTTCTGGCTAAAAAACAGCAATTGCAGTTAACAATTTGCAGAAAAATATCTACTTTGCATGTAAATTAGTATTTGCTATTCCTGATTTTTTTTTGCTGTGAATTGGAGAAAGAGACAAGAGTGCTTCATAGAGATACGCTATGAAAGGGTAAGTGATTTTTTTTTTTTTTTTTTGCATAATTATTTATTTAACATTTTTAAACTTTCGAATGCAAAAAAATCTTGCTATAGAACAGGAAATTTGAATTCAGTAGGATAAATAGCATTATGGCCTTCTTCAAATCCTTTCCATTTATTAGAAGAACAAAGGTAAAATAATCTCCATCCTAAAAATTTTAAATTTATGTCTAATCCTCAGTGTCCTGTAGTGAGGGACGGACATCCCATGAATAATCTACTCATGGATGGAGGGAAAGGGGTGGGGAGAACAGCTTCTGTTGTGATGAAGCACCCGTAAGTAGAAGTCTGACTTGGCTCCGTGACACCGAAGGAGGAGGTTAGTGCCTTTCGGGAGGACTTTCAGGGGGGGTGGGGCGGCTATCCCGCATTTGCGTATCGTTGGAAGACAGCCCGGAAACTCCTACGAAGTAGTCCGACTGTCGAGGTAAAATGCTGAACATCACAAACGCGCTCGAGGCTCCTCGTTTTTTAAAACAGTGTCTACAACAAAGCTGCCAGCGGATTACACATCAGCTGTAATGGTCACCAGCTGCGAGTTTTCCAATGAACCTCGAGTCGGGCTTAATTGTTCCTAATTTTCAGCAGTAAGAATCTCCATAAGACATATGTAATTGTTGTTTCTTAACCCACTTTGTAGACAGCAACATCTAGACCAAGTCCAAGAAACCGTCTATGGAAGGAGGTAAGGGGGGGTGCTCCTGTCGTGATGAGTATCCGTAGATAGAAGCCTGGCTTGGCTCCGCGTCGCTGAAGAAGGAGGGCAATGCCTTCCTGGAGAACTTTCAGGGAGAGACTATCTGGCATTTGCATATATTATGGGGAGAAAACCCGGAAAACTCTTACCAAGTAGTCCGATTGACGAGGCAAGATGCTGAACATCACAAACGACATCGAGGCTCCTCGTTTTTTGAAACAGTGTCTACAACAAAGCCGGCAGATTAAACCATAGCCCTAATGCTCACCAGTGGCATACGTTGCCATTGAGCTGTGGGGTGTGGCTTTAAATTTATTACTTTTATTATCAAATAGAAAACAGCAAAACTAAGAGGAAATTCTTTAAAAAAAAAATTCCAGACCATATACAAGGCCATATTTTATCACGAATCATCGGCCATTCGAAATATTCTATTTAAAAAAATAGAATAAACTCGACATCAGAATTTATAGTTGAGCCTAAGAGATTATGTAAATTTATCTCTTGCCACAAAGTTAAGAATCCACCCTTACAAGTTAGTGGCACTGCAACAGGTACTACATCACTACCTCCAAGACGCAAACGTGCAATTTTGTGCCCGGCTCCCTCATCTCGTATTAGGAGACCCATCTCGTCGGCGGCTAGGGTCTCCCGCTGCTAGGTGCCATTAGGCGCCGCAGGTGACGTAATAAAAAGCAATCAACACTCTCCTCGACGACCAGATTAACCCCTGGCTGTACTATATCAACAGCAGGGCGATTGTTTTCACACCAGGACGCAGGCTGCACAAGTGGGGATATTAGTACAGAGTTAGTGCTTCCTGAAACATTTCAGAGGATCTCAAGTGATATGGCGTCAATGTGACTTTCGGAATGAGTGAATTTGTATCATAAACTTTTTTGAACGGATAAACCGGCATTTATAAGAAAGTGAATCTTATTGATTCCACTCAATAGACAATTGTTAAGTTATCTTTGTGAAATGAAGTTGCGCAAAGATGAAAATGAAGACAAACAAATGAAAACAAATACAAAACAAAAGAAGACAAATAAATAAAAACAAATACAAAGACAATGATGGTAACTATACGAAGACAAATTTTGCACTGTCTATAATGCTTCCTTTAATAAAGTTATCTGTGTACTCATTGTCATGATATTCTCCTACATTTTTTTTTTTTGCTCCATCCAAAGCAATCGGATGGAGTCATTGTTAAGAGAATTTTTTAACAATGATGCCAGAATTAACATAATTAAATTCTTCAACATCAATTCATTAACACCATTAATTATCATCATTAACATCATCTAGATTACTGTAACAAGGATGATACAAGAAAATTTTGTAACAACAACAATAATAATTGTTTAAAAAAAAACACAAAAGAAATAAGTACGCAAATAGCCTTGCTTTGTACATAGCAAGCGGTGACACAATTTCACTTCATTATTCAATTTTCTTTCTCAAATAATATAATAATAATAATAATAATAATAATAATTGCCAATCAGAGAAATGGAAACATTACTGAAATGATAGCAATACAAAGTGAAAATTTAAAAATATTACCTAAAGTCTCAGATAATCATAGAATTCTTGAATTCTTTTTAGAGAAGAAATTATATTTACAAGCTTCCATGGCTCATTTCCAATATTCCAAAGATTTAACCTTTTAAATACCTTAACCTTTCTTACCTTTTAAATAAACGATAACAGATTAAAGGTTAAAAAGATTCTTGGAAATTCTTGGATAAAAATGATTGCTTTATTTAGCTAATTTATACAATTTAAGGCCAATTATTTACGACAACATTTAAATGTTTCACAAATATTAAAATATACCAGAAATGCAAATATTTTATTTTCTGTAACTAGTTAAAGCCGAGTCATAACCTTCTAGTTATTCATAATATTTGAAATAATTCTTTAGATATCTATGTTCTAGTACTTCCCTCGATATATATAAGATATTAATATAAGTTTCTTTTCTAGATATCAGGTACAAAAAAAGGTTTTTTTTTTTCTGGATATTCATTCACTTCTTACTATCTATCGAAGCATAATGTAAAAAAAGAAAAGACAAGGGGAAAGAAAGGAAAAAAGAATTCGATGCGGAGTCAATGATCGTCACGTTTTTCGCGAAGCTGTCCTGAATACCAATAGCGTTAAAAGACGTCAGAATTGTTACGTGAGTCACTTAAACGATGAGAATTGCAAAACAGTGCAAGAAAGTATATGTATTCAAATGCAATGCATGTTCCGACGAGTATCCGAAATAAATGCAATCAAAAATACAGCATGTCCATGTATTGTGTTCCTAAAATCACTTAGGTTTGTTCGAACCTAAGCAATCCGGCAATAAAATAAACCAATATTTTGTAATGGCCACACTTAAAGTTTCGAATTTGGTCTCTAAAATACGACCAAGTTTTTCTTTTGTAGGCATCTCCTCTTGAAGAATAATATAAATATAGTTATGAAAATATAATTTAATTGTATATATATTTAAAACCAACATTAAAAAACAATTGCATTCAATAATAATAATTTCTTTAATACATAAAACCATGTTATATTTTAATACAATGCATTTCATATTAAATTTCATATTGGTACTTAAATATGTTGTTGTTGTGTCTAACCCTCAGTGTCCTGCAGTGCGGGACGGGCATCCCATGAAAGAATCTACTGATGGAGGGAAGGAACCAAGGTGGAGGGGGAAGCTTCTGTTGTGATGGAGCACCCGTAGGTAGAAGTCTGACTTGGCTCCACATTGCTGCAGAAGAAGGGCAGTGACTTCCAAGAGGAGTTTTAGGGGAAACTACCCTGCATTTGCGTATCGTATGCGGGAAAACTCGGAAAAAAAATTTCCACCAGGTAGTCCGACTTATGAGGCAAGATGTTGAACATCCCAAACACCATCGAGTCTCTTCGTGATTAGAATCAGTGTCCACAACAAAACCGCCAGCGGATTGAACATCAGCTCTAGAGCTCACCAATGGTATACTCTATCCACTGAGCCATGGATCGGGCAGAAAATTTCATACGGATTGTTAATATGAATTATATAAAAAAAATTGAAAATACGATTAAATTTGTTAAAAGGATCTTTATTAAATAGGGTCACTAGTCATTAAAATATGTTGTTGTATTGCATTTTTGTAATTAAAACCCTCTTCAAAAGAATGGCAAATATGTAGCAGATTCAGTGTTATTTAGAATCAAAGTAGTTAATCGATTAAAAGAGTATGAGTCAATTGACCATAAAAATGGGTTGATTTTAAGAATTTCCATGACTTGACTTGTTATGAAGAGTTCGTTCCCGTGATTTCATATAAACAGTGTACAAGTGTTAATTTGAAAAATTAATTATATGACTTGGCTTGATTTGAACAGTTGATATGAGTTGATTGAATTTATACTCAAAAGAATATAAGTTGATTGACCATGAGAATGAGTCAATATGAAGACCTGATATAAGCCGATCTGAATTTATAATCGAAAAAGTATGAGTTGATTTATCATGAAAATAAGTTAAGTTGCTTTGAAGAGTTGGTGTGATTTGACATGAAGAGTTCATCTAAATTGACCAGATTTGATTTGAAGAATTGATATGAGTTGATATAATTTTACAGTAAAAGAGTATGAGTAGATGAACCATGAGAATGAGTTGATTTAATTTGGAGAGTTGATAGGAATTTATAATCGAAAGTATATAACTCGAATGATTAAGTATATAACTCGAAAGTGATAACTCGAACAAAATTAATTAATCATTAAAAAAAAACCAAAAATCTCTCTTCCTATAAAAATGTATTATTTACACATTTATTCAAGAATAGTTTATAACGAATTCTTTGTAATCAAATGTTATTTTTTGTTTTGCAACATTAAATATTTGGATATTTTATTTAGAAACAGCTTTACAGCGGAATATATATTAAAATGGATAGAATTAAGCACATCACAGTGCAAAATGTCAAACCCACATAAATATTTAAAGAAATTTATTCAAATATCCCCAAAACGAGAAGAAAAACATTTTTTTTTATTGAATACAGTGACGGAAGGTTTCTTTTTTAAGCTTCAGATGTCATTGTCTGGTATTGATGCATTTCACTTTTGAGATAATTTAATTTTGTTTTTTTCTGCGCATCAAACATGCGTTTTGAGAGACAGTTGTCATTCGGCGAAACCTAAAAGTGAATGAAAAAAAAAAAAAAAGAACGTGGAATTGTTTTGCAGATGTGCTGTCGGATCGCGTAGACAGTTTCTCATTTTCGCTTTCACGTGAAATGGAAATGGATTTTTTTTTTCTTTTGAAGGCCAAGCCTTTTTTTTTTTTGAAGAAAACGTCCCAAAACAGGTCGATTGGGTTAAGCAAAAAATATTCAGCTTTTTGTGAGTGAGAATTTTTTTTTTAACCTTTTGAATTTTGAATTTTTTTTTTTATTTTTCAATTAAAAACCGCAAAGTGATGGTTTCACTACAGCACAGAGCAAATAAATAAAATATGATTAATAATTACGCGAATAAATAAAATATGAGAAATAATCAATACATCTTTCAATATTCTTCGATTTTTGATAAATTTCTACTTTTCGATGGAATCTTCATGCTCAGCTAGCAAAAAATATTACATTTGATATTGTTTGAAGATTTGTAAAAGTATTTTAAAGCTGTTTGCAGAACCCTTCTAACTTATAATAAAATTTTGGATTTAAATGAAAAAAAACCCCATACTATATATATATATAGAAAGAAGGTTTGGTTTTATCCCTCTACTGTCATTTTTGCAAATTTAGGTTAATTAGACCGGAACCTACAGGTTGTTGTCGATTCCGAACCACTAACAAAACATATGCCACGACCAGGATTCGAACCATAAGCCTATGGTACCAAAGGCAGTACGCCAACCAACTAGCCATCAGTCATCTATTTGAAGGACGTTTGGTTTGGCTTGTCGCACTACGGCCATCTTCTGCACTCGAGGGTTAATTAGACCGGGGCCTACATTCTAATGTGGATTCCGAACCAGTAACAAACATAATGCCACAGCCAGGATTTGAACCTTAAGCCTGTGGTATGAAAGGGCAGTACGCAAGCCAATAAATTATTAAAAAAAAAAGAAATCTCTCTTCCTATCAGAGCGAATTATTTATACATTTATTCTAAAATAGTTTATAACGAATTCTTTGTAATCAAATGTTATTTTTAGTTTTGAAACACTAAATATTTTATTCGATTTCAATATCTAATTTAAGAAACAGCTTTCATAGTGAAATAAATGTTAAAATGGATATGAATAAGCACAGCACAGTGCAAAATGTCAAAACCACATAAATATTTAAAGAAATTTATTCAAATATCTTCTAAAACGAGAAGAAAACATTTTTTTATTGAATACAGTGACGGAAGGTTTCTTTTTTAAGCTTCAGATGTCATTGTCTGGTATTGATGCATTTCACTTTTGAGATGCTTTAATTTTGTTTTTTCTGCGCATGAAACATGCGTTTTGAGAGACAGTTGCCATTCGGCGAAACCTAAAAGTGAATGAAAAAAAAAAAAAAAAAGAACGTGGAATTGTTTTGCAGATGTGTTGTCGGATCGCATAGACAGTTTCTCATTTTCGCTTTCACGTAAAATGGAAATGCCATTTTTTTCTTGAAGGCCAAGCCTTTTTTTTTTTTTTGAAGAAAACGTCTCAAAACAGGTCGATTTGGGTTAAGAAAAATATTCAGCTTTTTGTGAGTGAGGAATTTTTTTCCCCCTTTTGTTATGAAGAATTTTTATTTTTCAATTGAAATCCGTAAAGGATGGTTTCACTACAGCACACAGAAAATATGCGTGAATAAATAAAATTGAGAAATAATCAATACATCTTTCAATATTTCTTCAAATTTTTGATAAAATTCTACATCGTTTCAAATTTTTATATATAGTCAGTAAAAAATATTATATTTGTTATTGTTTGCAGATTTGTCAAGTATTTTAAGCGGAACCATTCTAACTTACAATAAAATTTTTGATTTTAATGAAAATAAACCAAACTATACATATATATTAAAAGGAGGTTTGGTTTATCCCTCTACTGTCATTTTTTGCACATTTAGATTAATTAGACCGTAGCCTACAGGTTAATGTCGATTTCGAACCGCTAATAAAACATATGCCACGGCCAGGATTCGAACTTTAAGCCTATGGTACCAAAGTCAGTACGCCAACCAACTAGCTATTTCAAGGAAGTCAGCTATTTGAAGGAAGTTTAGTTTGTCTTGTCGCTCTACGGCCATCTTGTGCACTCGAGGGCTAATTAGACTGGGACCTACAGTCTAATGTGGATTCTGAACCAATAACAAACATCATGCCACAGCCAGGATTCGAACCTTAAGCCTGTGGTACGAAATTGTAGTACGCAAGCCACTAAATTATATCAAAAAAGGAAATCTCTCTTCCTATCAAAACGAATTATTTATACATTTATTCTAAAATAGTTTATAATGAATTCTTTGTAATCAAATGTTATTTTCAGTTTTGAAACGCTCAAATATTTGATTCGACTTCAGTATTTCATTTAGAAATAGCTTTTACAGCGGAATAAATGCCAAAATGGATAAGATTAAGCACAGCACCGTGCAAAATGTCAAAACACATAAATATTTAAAGAAATTTATTCAAATATCCCCAAAACGAGGAGAAAACATTTTTTTTTTATTGAATACAGTGACGGAAGGTTTCTTTTTTTTTTTTTTTAAGCTTCAGATGTCATTGTCTGGTATTGATGCATTTCACTTTTGAGATCCTTTAATTTTGTTTTTTCTGCGCATCAAACATGCTTTTTGAGAGACAGTTGCCATTCGGCAGAACCTAAAAGTGAATGAAAAAAAAAAAAAAAAAAAAAAAAAAAAACGAGGAATTATTTTGCAGATGTGTTGTCAGGATCGCGTAGACAGTTTCTCATTTTCGCTTTCACGTGAAATAGAAATGCCATTTTTTTTGAAGGCCAGGTTTTTCAAGAAAACGTCTGAAGACAGGTCGATCGGGTTAAGAAAAATATTCAGCTTTGTTGTGTGTGAGGAATTTTTTTATTTTTTCAATTGAAAACCGCAAATGTTGGTTTCACTACAGCATAGTGCAAATACTCACGAATAAATAAAACTTGAGAAATAATCAATACATCTTTCAATATTTCTTCGATTTTTGATAACAATCTACATCGTTTCAAATTTTATATACAGTCAGTAAAAAATATTATATTTGGCATTGTTTGAGCAAACATTGTATCTAATAATAAATTTTCAGATTAATTCAAAATGAATATATATATGTTTAAAAGAGGTTTAGTTTGTCCCTCTACAGACATTTTTTGTACACTTTAGGCTAATTAGACCAAGGCCTACTGCGTAATGTTGATTCCAAAAATTAATGTGGCCACGGCCAGGATTCGAACCTTAAGCCTGTGGTACCAAGCCAATTTGCAATCAGGCCGCTATTGAAAGGAGGATATTTCTAACGATATTGAAAAAAAAAAAAAATATCTCATAATGTAACTTCCTGTGTAAAAATTGCTTTCTCTTGGAATAATTTAAATGTTTAACATTTGTAAATATTATTGTAATATTTTTATTTTTAAATGCTTTACAAATAGAGAATGTAAGTAAGAAGACACACGTATTTGTTTGACATTTAGTAATTAATTAGAGGACATTAGTGCATCTTTTTTTTCTTATCCCACTTGGTCAACAGCGACATCTAGACCAAATCCAAGAACCCGTGTGTGGTCTCATGGAAGGAGTGAAGGATGAAGCTTCTGTTTTGATGGAGCGCCTGTAGGTAGAAGTCACCTAGCTCATGTTGCTGAAGAAGGAGGGCAGTGCCTCCGGAGGGACTTTTAGGGAGAAAAAAATATCCCGCATTTGCGTATCGTATGGGAGAAAAAACCGAAAAACTTCCACCAGGTAGTTCGACCAAGGCAAGATGCTGAACATCCCAAACGCCTTCGAATCTCCACGCTTTTTTTTGAAGCAGTGTCTATAACAAGTGGCTTGGACCTCAGCCCTAATGATCACCAGTGACGAACTGGGCCGCGAGTCAGGCGAGAGTTTTTGAATTATATGTGTTCTTAAAAGTGCTTCATATAAATCCGACTACGTGATGAGTGTCAAATTTGAATTAATACTGACTACAGAACTCGAAAAAGATAATTTAGTCAAAAAAAAAAAAATTACACGTTATTCGCAACCTAATTGATTTCGATTCATGTTTTAAAATATAAAAGATTTAAATTGATAGTTTAACTTAAGAAAGAAAGTAAAAAAAAAAAAAAAAAAAAGAAAAATACAGAAAACACTTTATATATTTCTATTTTGGAGATTCGGTGTATAAGAAGGCCTAAATGAAAGTTGCTATTCTTTAAAAACCGCTCTTGAAAATATATGTTTTTCAATATAAAGTCTAAAAGCATATGAATATCGAAATGAGGGGCAATTTAAAAGATTAAAATGAACAGAAATACCTGTGTAAGTAATTCGTTATATCTATTACAGAAGTAACATTAACGAAAAACTACTGACATTCTTATAAAAAATTAGATATTGTGACCGTGTTTCCTCCTACGCACTGACAAGAGCATCCCCTGTGGCGTTCAGGAAAAATGTTCGATAGACCTCCAGAATCTCACCCTTGAGGAAGTACTGCGCAACCAGCCTTCTGAATAAGAAAGTTTTGTTTACAATCTCTCACACCGAGAGGAAATATATTTGGCACAATTTTGTGTATTTCAGAACAGACAGACTCCTGCCTACAGATTCTCATCTGTTGAGGAAGTATATTTTGCGCATCCAGCGCGTACCTGAGTATCGGGTTTTCAGCTTAGAAGTGGAATCCTTCTAAGAATCCATAATATTTCTTTAAATGTGTCAAATATTGTATGTCTCTAATTGTATGTGTGTGGTGTTTGTGCGTGTGTGTAAATAAAGCTGTGAGTTCTCAAATCTGTGTCTCTATACTCCACCCAACTACATCCAGCAATACGAGCTGCTCTACAATCCAGCTGCACAACCTGCGCACTACAGTATTAAATTAAATTTGAAACTATGGTATTTATTTTAAATATAATTAATATCATATTTTTTTTTTTTTAAATAATATGAACATTTTTGTAATATACAATACATCTTACAGCAAAATTAATATTTTAAAAATGATTCTTATTCTTAGAAATATATATAGAGTTACAAACAAAATTTTTAGCTCACAACTTTAAATTTTTTGCTGATGTGTCTAAAATTCAGAATATGGAATTTCCAATGGTATGGCACTACCTTTTATTATAGGAAGAATTCAAAGTGCTATTATTTATTTATTTACAATATAGCATAAAAAAGTATTTGGCTGTATCTTTTGGATAGGAAACGAGATGCATTTTCTTTACGAAGCCTAAAATCTGAAACGAAGAAAATGTATTCCATTTGGAAATAAGCCTGCCAACTGTAATCTTTTATCAATAATATGGGTGCCAGGGATAAGGTCAACTATATTTCCATAATAGTATATCGATCAGTAGCGTGTTTCGTAAAAGATTCTCAATATTTTTATATAAAAATAAATGAAATTTACCTTCCTTTCAAGTTTTAACCACAAGAGAAATTACCTTTCAAATGAAACAGGTCTTGAATTCGAAGTTAAATTAGTTATAGAAAATTTTGAAGGCTTCAAAAATATTCTCTGGTATATAAATGGCTGTAAGATAGCACGAGCTGATGTTTATGGACTATAAATTCAAGTAGATGTTTAAGCCTCATAAAATATATTGAGGGAGATTTAAAAAAAGAATCTTGTGGGTTTTTTTTTTTTACTCGTGAGAATCAACTAAAGTTCTTTATCTTCTAAATATCTTCAGAAGTAAAAAACTGTTCTTTTAAACAAAGCCGATAATCTAATAGCCAATAAAAATCAGCCAATAGCCAAAAAGCCAATAAAAATCAGTAATTTTCTTTACAAAAAGTCTAAATTATATAAAATGTATTGAATAATTATAATTGTAACAATAATAAATTTAATTTAATAAAGAAATGTCAATTTCCTTATAATAAAAAAAAAAAAAAAAATAATTTCTTTACCGTATCTTAATTTTAAACATTTTTTTGAAAAATTAAAAATTAAAAATAAAACATAAATTGCACGAATCGAATATCTATAAGATCATGAATAGTTGAGTTTTTAAAATAAGACTTAAAGATAATGATTTGTTTACCATATCTTAATGATCCCATGTTTGTGAAAAATTAAAAATAAAAAAAACCTGAATTTTAAGAATCAATTTCTTTAAGATCATGAACGATCATGATCATGATTTTATAAAATAGGGCTTTATATCTAACTATCTATCTATCTATATATATATATAAATATATATATAAAGATTTTTCCTATTTTTTTTCTATACTATAGTATAGGTTATGCTGAATATGTTCTTTAGTATAGGTATGCTGAGTGGTTTCATCTTAAAGTCTAAACACTCTTCAGAAGTTATAGAAACGAAAGTTGCTTTTTTTTTTTAGATTAGGAAGCAAAATCAACAACAACAAAAAAAAAATATTTAAACTGTATAAAATGATAAAATGTTCAAAACATTTAAATTTCTTGGACACATTTAATTCTTGCTCATGGAGGGCCATGTAATCCCATGCTTTGAAAATCGAATTGAATGGTGATTGTGATATTGATATTGTTTGGTAGAGTTTCTTGATTTTTGCTGTATGCTGGGTGACAACATTTAGGTCTGATAGTAAAAGTTGCCCTTTATCTGTCAGAAATTTCGACAGAAGTGGAAGTTTTTTTTACTTCTATATTTGCTATGAATTTTAGTAGAAAGCAACACTAACAACAATGATAAAATGCTGAATGATCTATCTTCAGGTTTAAATAAAACCTATAACAGATGAGGTAATTTATTTCAACAAAAGTTAAGGGAACAATACAAAGCATTTTTGTTGGAGCCGAGTTTTATGGAAGAATGAGAAGAAGGAAAGGCGTACTCACCTCAAGCTCATTGATGGCTACCCATGAATTCGCAGGAAAGCCTTGGAGCATGGGCACGAGGAACTGCAGGCAACCGCTCCAGTGTCCTATCAGAAGCATCATGCATATCAAGTTGAAGATTTTCATAAATACACCAGCCATGTTGAAGAACTGACAGAAAAAACAAGCAGAAGGAGACTCAGATTAACATATTTATTTAATGAAACAATTTGAGTACTAGATCCAGTTTGATATGTTTATATTCCCTCCTTAAGCAATTTAAATTAAACAATGAAATATAAAAAAAAAAAGCGACTGAAATTAATTTGTACTTAACAATGGTATTTATTTAAGACATGGGTGGCCAACCCAAATGATCTTGCGGGGCATCATAACTCAACGGGCAGCATAAGAATTATATATCTCCATATTATATTTAGACTCACTATAGACATTTTTTGAATGCAAAATTGAAACATAATAAGTTATTATTATTGTGTTAACTATTATTCTTACGTGTAAACATAGATAATATAATATTAAAATTACTAAACGCACATTGTAAAGAATTATATAACACTAAAAATGAAATATAAAAATATATAAATATAAACAAAATAAAGAAAAATGAAATCACTAAAAAAATATTTATTTTACTAGTGCGATATTTGTTTCTCCACTCTTTCACTTGACCTTTGCAAATCGATCTCAATTTACGTATTTGCATATCGTAATTGGTGTTGCAGGTTAGCGTCCGTTATGTTTGAGCGTGTTTTGTGTTTGGTCAATTTCATTTAGAAAAAAAAAAAAAAAAAAAGGATTCGCAGGTGTAAGTTGAACCAAAAAAGAGCTAAACAACTTTTTGCGCCAGATTTCTCAAATTGGAAAATTTCATGAGTTCATCACTCACATCATGTTCATTCGTGAGCATCATGAGTCCGCAGAATATAATTTAATTATAATGCGAACTCAGAATAATAGCAAGATAATTTAATTATTCTGCTATTATTTATTATCAATAAGAAGCAAAAGACGAAGAAGAAAATTTCTTTTCAGACAAATATTTGAAAATTCAGATATTTAGGGGGGAAAATAATAAATTGGTGTACAAAATAATATACATTTAATTTACAAAAAGGATAAATTTATTTGAATGTGTTTTTAAAGATATTAGAATCGACTACAATAGACAGAAAGAATTAGAATTTCAACCTTCGTTAGAGAGCAATTAAAATTTTTTAATAGCAAAAATTTGGAATTTTCTAGAATCGCTTGATTAACATTTTTATAAAAATTTAAGATTATGCTTATTCCATTCTGAAATTACGATAGATTAATTATTAGAACCAAAAACTACTTTAAAATTAATTTTAGATGCAAATAATGCGTGACCCCTCAAGCATAAATTAGCTTGGAATTCTCCGTTCAGCTAAATCAAATTTCAATTTAGTTAAAACTGAAAGAGCCAATGGCAAGAGTCATGGACAAAATATCTTCATTTTATAATTAAGTTTTAACTAGAATAGTTAGTAAAATAATATATTGGAGATATAGTTAAAACCGAAAATTCATTATCTCAGGAGAATTTAGATAAGTAAAAATTAAACATCGTCCTAACAGCGTGGTACATGTGCAAACAAACAATTCCGAGAATACTTGTTCTACAAAATGATATTTATTTGTGGAAATATAATAAAAAATATATTTATTTTATTTTTAGAACTAAACAACGCCCGAATTAGATAACAAAAATCCTTAGAAGAAGTCCTTAGTGAATCCTTAGTTAAATTTTTCTTTTTTGTATTATAACTTTAATAAGATATACGAAAAATAGGGTTTAATAGGGTTTTTGTAGGGTATACGAAAAATCACGAAAATATATGTTTTTATGTTAAATAAATGCTGTGATTTTATTAGATAAGTTATGATGAAAAAGAGAAAAAAATTATGTTCCTTTCTGTATTTAATATTTATTAATTAATTTCTTGTTCATTGAAAAATTTTCATTTTATAAAACTAAAAATTTTATATAATAGATTTTAATTAAAACCTTATATAACAAAACCGTGTTGATTTTTTTAATTATATAGAACCATTATGCTGTTGTTGCCTTTATTGGAACTCAATACATACAAATTTGGCCACTCACCGTAGAATAAAAAAGAACATATAAGCAAATCAAAATTACAAAGGGACAGACATTCTTAACAAAAACGATCAAAAAGGCTTAGAAACAGTTAAAAACAAGTTAAATGTTCCAAGAATAAAAATTTAAAAAGCTAAAATTTTAAAAGCTAATAAAAATTTAAAGGCTTAAAGCTAAAAAGCACCATAATAAAAGTTCGTGTGATCAGGACATGCTTTCTCTGGCCCTCCAGTAAAGAGTACACAAAGTTCTGTGTAAGTTAGAGTCCAGTCCCAAGCAAACAAGTAGATGGACCTTATTCACTTTCTCTGTCTTACATAAAAAACATATATCAGAGTGCTCAATCCCTATTTTGGCCAGATGTTCGGCTAGTCAGTCGTGTCCAATTTTAAATCTAAATTTTTCCACAGTTCTCTTTGCGAGTTTTTTCCACTACATTTTTTCCAATCATCCCCGATTGTCTCCCAGACTTTTTTTTTTTGGTATTAGATAATAATTCACTAATAATATAATCATAATGATATTTGTCATTATGAAAATGCAAATATTTCGGTACTACAAATGCATAACATGATCTGGTTCAACCAAAAATTAAATGCTCCTTTTTTACCAATAAATAAAGAGAGAATGCCATGAGTGATGACATTTTAAATGCATGTTAGAAAGAGTATTAACAGATATGAATATCTTTATTGCTTCAAGATACGAGACGATCAATCACTATGAGTCTGTAAAAAGAACTGGACATATTTATTTTGAATTATGGCTTTTCCTTTACAATTTTTTTCATCAGTACCTTGAAAAATTTAATATACTTACTAAAACCAAGTTATACCATATTATATATGAGAGGTGATTGATAATCATCGTTAATATTTTAATATATGATAAAACATTATTTATAATATTCTGTATTGCTTGACTGAAATATGTAAACAACTGGAAAAATATAATTTAAATAACAATAAAAGGGAATTTTTGCGGATTTCAGTGTATAAGAGTGAATAATATGATTGTATTTTGCAGAATCTTTGGCGAAGAATGCCAGAACTCTGGATTAGATTGCAATTCCTATTTAACTTGCAGATTCAAATGCCTTGGCAAAGACTTATACTAAAGACTAAATACCAATTTACAGACTTAAATGTCGACAGAAAAACAACTACCACTCTCACAAGATTAAGGATGAAGCACCACACACACACACACACACACACACACACACACACACACACACACACACACACACACACACACACACACACACACACACACACACACACACACACACACACACAAAGAAATTTTCTGCTGATGGCGTTAAAAAATGGCAAAAATGTTGTCTTGATGTCGAGCTTACTTCTCATCCTGTCTTTGATTGTTCAGCTGTTGGAGCCGCCATGCATTGTCTGGATAATTCATTGGAAGAGGATTTATACTCCGATCTATCAACATAGCCAATATTATTCGGGAGCTTCACGATATTTGATTTTCTGGTACTCTTCAGGGGATGAACGTCAACAATATTATGATTTTATTGTTGCTTAAAGGTAAATGCTGTTTTGTATGACTAGAGAAGATTTGATTAATATTTTAGTATTTTTTTAAAAATTATCATTTGCTTAAATCGTAATACAGTGGTAACGTTCTCAACTAATTTGCAGGAGTTCTCAGATTTTAATAGGCTGGTGACGTCTACTGTAATTCACTATTTCAAAAACAAAGACTCAATAACGATTTAGACTTCATGCGTAAGTGTCTCGAACTGATAGTCATTGTCTGGTGGTATCCTGTGGTCTTTTTGTATGATATAAATTTTTATGTTTAATATGCAAGTAATCTATCATATTGATGTTTGTTTGTTTATATATAGTTAGTTTCTAGTTAAATGTTCGTAAACTCATTTTCCTCAAGTAAAATTGACAGCGGCTATAAATTCAGAGATAATGGGGCTAGACATCTGGTCAAAATTTGTTTTTTCCAGAAAGAATGGAGGTAGGAATTTTTGGCGAAGAAAAACTTAATTAACGTCTTCCTGCTTGAGGTGTTTTGTGCTGCATCTTTCCATTGATGGTCAATGATGATTTATTAAATGGTGGGGTGCAGATTTATAAAGATAGAGTTAAGTCTAAGAGAGTATGTTTACGACAATAGGTGATCTTATGCCATAAAAAAATTTATGTGGCTTGGAGGAGAACAACTAGTTTGGTCACTTTAACGCGAGAAGTCAACCTTTGACCACGTCTAGAGTGAGGGGTGAAGACAAAAGACTACATGAGGTTAGGGGTCAGCTTTATGATATGAGAGAAATTATCTTTTTTTAAACCAATATGGGCAATGAGGTGGTCTCTAGATGAAAGTGATGAAGAATGAGGGTGATGCCAATGAGGGTTTAAAAAGGGAATAATAATAATAAAAAAAAAAATTCAGATGAGGAGACAGAAGATGGAGTGTAATCTGCCCAAAGAAAAAAAAGTAGTGGAAAAGAGTTGTAGTATAATAACGAGAATCTCTATAAATCTACAGTGAGGAGAGGCTATGCTTTCGAGAGTGAAAGCAGTGATCCTGGTTAAGAATATGTTGGAAAAGAGTAGCTCGATGAATACCTTGGATGACTTCTGAATAACTGCGACGAAATCAACAAAACACATGTGAAAGCAATCATTAGTGTTAATAGAGACTGATTCCAATGATTTTGATTCTCTTTCCAATAAGCTGCTCTATAAAACTATTTTTATTTGGCGGATTCTCAATTTTTTGCTGCGAGTAGTTCAAAATTAAGACTAAAACAATATGGCTCCGTTCAAAGTTATTCGTCATGGTAGAAAAAAAGAGTTTCTTTGATTTATGTTTATTGTAAATCCTATTATTTCTTATAATTAATCTATTCAACGCAAAATAGAGTTGTGTAAATATTAAAGGAACTATTAATTTAACTAAGTTGACGAAATGAGAAATTAAATGATGCTTTTATCAGTGGTATTCTATGTCGATGTTAGATGTACAATAACATTGTTGTTTAAATCAATGGCTATAATTGACAACTGAATTTTCATTGATAAGTTTCCTTTCTTGTAGAATAAAGTCTTCTTTAGAAGTATTTATCAAAATGCACAGATTTTGAGTGCTTGCTTCTTCAGTAAAGTCTCCATTGAATTCCTTACACACAATGACTGCTTTTTGAAATGTAGCTATTTGTCCCTATTCAATCATCTAGCTTCAACAGCTTCTATCTTAGGAATGGAAGTTTTAGTGTCTTCTTGTGTAGTTTTGACGATGCAACTTCATGCATTTGATTAAAGATGTAAAATACAATGTTTCTTCAAAATTAATTATACTTAGCCTTATTTTTTCTCTTTTTAGACCAATTTTAAAATAAATTTCTGCTTTCTTTTTAAAACTTTATTTACATAGAATTTGTTTATATGCTAACCCAATTAGCAGATTGTGTTGACGAAAAGTTTTCATCATGTGTGGGAGTAGTGAACTCTGAGCTTTGACCCCAGGAGAAGACAAGATCCAGCAGAGAGAGTTTGGCAGTCGACGAGAGTTGAAAGCTGCGTGAAGCAGCGAGAGAATGGAAATGGCGACAAATGTTTATGTAACCCAAAATTAATAATTATTGTAAATATAGCTATAAATTATAGTGTGTAATTAAAAAATGGCTAGAGAAGGAACACCACGATTTGTTCAAGTGTTTTTAAATTAACCCTTAGAAAAACGCCTACGACACAACAATTCTATTTTTATTCTTACGTATTTATCTGTAAGTTTCATTTATTCTTTTAATTTTACTGTTACCATTTATCTCTGAAGGCCGATATCGTGTACTTTTTGTATCTCACATGGATATAAAGCGGTATCTCAATGAGAATTCGATTTATCACTTTCTTTTGTGGACGTTATAAACCTCACACCAGAGCATTACTATGTCCTCGTGTAGTAATAAAATTAGATACTGACGCGAAGTTATTTGGCCCAGTTTCTTTCTTTCCTGAAAGTTTCCGTCCTTTATCCTTGCTTTTCTTCAGTGCTTAATTTAGATGTCCTGGATAAATGATGGGACGATGGGCATTGAAAGACTTCCACGGAATCGATCCCATGCCTGTGATTTATGAGTGGCACTTTATCGATGTAGAAGTTTTATTCATGTACTACTTACTACATCAAGCTAATAATATTAACATGTGAGGTACGATTTTGATTTTAGATTGATTTGGTTTAGTTCTTTTGATTTTAGAGCACTATGAATTCAGAAGAAATGAAAAAGTGATATATAAAATCGATGTATTTTTGTGAATAGTAAGATTAAATAACGTGAAACTTATTTTAGAGACTATCACGGTTAACAAAGTGAAATACCAATCATAATATCAAAGCTAATTGAATACAGTTCAAAAGGAAATAATTAATTAAATATACTGTTTTTAATATTTCTATTTCAGATTTATATAAATTCCTTAATAAGCAACTTAACAATTTAAAAGGATAAAAATTTAATGATGGTAAGTATTTTCAGTCAGTGATTTGATAAAAACGTGATACTAGAACGCGTTTCTCTTAATTCTGATACATTCAGATCCGAATTATATATATAAAAAAAAAAAATGAAAAATATTAGGATAGGTTTTTCTTTGTATAAGTGAATTAAATTCATGTAGTTTTCAGCACCCCCCCCACATCAACATTATGCGATGGCATGTTATTAATAAAAATGTCACTACGCATTCCTTGATGTTGGCATTTCTCTTAATTCCGTACATTCAGATGCAAATTATAAATAAACTAAAAAAATTTTAGGATAGGTGTTTCCTTTGCGTAAACGAACTACATTTATATAATTTTAGCACCCCCTCCACACATGCAATGGTATGTTATCGTAATAAAAATCATAATAAAAATACCACTATATTATCATAATAAAAATAACTACTATATTATCATAATAAAAATACCACTATATTATCATAATAAAAATACCACTATATTATCATAATAAAAATACCACTATATTATCATAATAAAAATACCACTACATATTCTTTGATGTTGGAGAAAATATTGTCAATTTTAATTCAATATGTCGATAATATTTCTAACGTGTGATCCTTACGTTCTAAATTAGGATACCTGAATTTTGACGTTAAATGTTTGCTTAAATTTAATTCAAACCACTTATTGGAAAATAGTTATACAGCTGATAAATAAATAAAATATAAAACCATAATATTAAACAAAACCTTTGAATTTTATAATACGTTCCCCTTCCAGTAACTTTGATGTGTTTTCATATTAAATAGAGAAGTTCATAATTTATTCAAAATAGAATAAATGAATTGAAATATGTGATCCAATTGTTCTTATAAAACCTAACGTATTTATTGAAGCACTTCTTGGTAAAGTTTTGAGTTTAAAAGTAACATTTGAATCGGTCGTTTCTAAAAGCAGCAATATCGGCAGAGATTAAATTGAATCATCCATTTAGTTTATTTTAAAAAAGAACTGAGCACGTTAATAAAGCTAGAAATAAATATAGCTTCAAAGAAAAAAAAAGCAAGAGGCTTTAAAATTTTACAGTGGTTTGGAAAATAAATAAAGCATAAAATAGCGCAATATATAACTAGACGAAATAAATTACTTTATCCTTTTTTGAAAGTGTACTGGGATGGATAGTTATTGGAAAACTAAACTACAAGGACACAAATAAAAGGGAATTTTTTTTATAGCAAAAAAAAATATCGATTTTCTTTGAAAAATGGGCATTCATTAAATTTCAAGAAAACAAATGTATTTTTTTTTGTGTGCTGTGTAGAATACAGCTATAACAATACAGATTTATCAGATAAAAACCAGAGAATAAAGAAAATGGATAGAAGGAGAAAGGTCGTAATTAGAGAAAAGAAAAAACCCTCAAGCTTTTAAAATAAAGTATTATTTGTTCATAAATATTCTTTCAAAATTTTAGAATCAAACAATCTACTAAAATCCACATTCAAGATATTTTACAAAAAGAAACTTTAAATTCAATGGATAACATGCATTTGGAGATTTAAATTCAGTAATTGAAAACCCCTAAAGCATTTAAAGCAAAATATTATTCGTTTCAAAAATACCTGTTTACATTTTAACAAGTAACAACAAGTATTAGCTATAACAAGTTCATAACAAGCATCTTTAAGAATATTTCATAAAAAAATTTAAACTAAATACCAAAAAGAAAAAGGTGATTTAAATTTAATAAATATAATATAAAAATTCTGATGTTAGAAAAACTCGAATTAATTAATCAAAATTTATATTTTTCTCTTATTAAACATAATTTTTTTTTAATTTGTAGGACATTGACTTCAATAGCATTTCAATTATTCTCAAAAATAAATAAAGAGGTTTTTATATGTGTATTAAGTCCACACTGGTTTTGAATTTTTATTTATTTTTTTGTGTGTATGAATTTTATTTGTGTATAAAAGTCTACAAACTTATTGCTTATTTTAAAAATTAAAGCCCTGTTCTTTGATATTTTTATAAAAATTCACAGAGAAACCACGAGATATTAAATTTCATGATTATTAAAAAATAAAATCGCTTTTTTAAATGTTGTATTAAATAAAAGTAATTAATTGATTTTTAACTTCATAAAAGTGAATAAACATGTTCTTTTTTATATTCATCACGAATGACATTTTTTTTTATAGATTTAAATGTTTACTTAACTAGTTATAGATTTCTTCAATTTAAAAGCGTTATAAAAATAAATTGCAATGCTTAAAATATTTATAATATGACGTAACAAAAATCTGTTTCTAAGTATAATAAAACAGAATACTAAATGAGTGTTAAAGATAAAAAGAATGCTCATAAAATAATAAATTGTAATTTGTATTAAATTTTAAAAAAAGGCATGAACAGCCAGCATTGTATACATAAATATAAAAGTAATACAATGGCTACAAAATAACTAATAATAATTTAATAACTAATAAGTATTTTGAATTTTTAGTCTTATTTTTGATATAATGCTTCAATAAAAATATTTTTTTTTCTGTATATTATATAATAGATATGTTGAAGAAATATCGAAATATATCGTATCGAATATCGATCTAAAATACATTTGTTAAAAATCTAGTTTTTAAAAATTTTTATGAAAATTGAAATATTTAAAAATTTTGAACTACTTCAAAAAATGTAAAAAATTGTAAATTTGAAGTGGTGTTCAAGATTCAAAACTGGATGTTATACCGATTACACACGATTAACACTAACACGAATTAAATACACACTATTCACACTAACACGAATTAAATACACACTATTCACACTAACACGAATTAAATACACACTATTCACACTAACACGAATTAAATACACATGATTAACGTGGAAGGCACTATAACCATAGCTTTATTAAAATGTGCCTCATGTGCAAGTATTTTGATTCTATATGACTAATGTGGACTAATTCTCCTCAAGAAATATAAAAATTCTTATGCAATGAAGCAAAATTGTACATGAAGCAAAATTACATGAAGCAAAATTTAAGTGTTTGTTTAAGTGTTTGTTGTAAGCTTAGAAAAACATCATTAAAAATGATTCCTAAATAATAATTTAAAATCTCTATCAGTTAAAAGTTATTGTTCGACCATAAAAATACATTTCATAATTTCATTTCCTTCAAATATTTAAAAATACATACACATGTTCAAAACATAAAATTACATTTCTAACCAAAACTGAAAATTTAATTTATTTTAGATATTGAATTTTTATGTATTTTCTTTTTAAAACCCAAGTTAAAATAAGAAAGGTATTTTTTATAGGTTTATTTCATGAACAATAAATGAATAATAAAAAAATACAAACTTACGATTAAAAATCTACGTTTAAGTTTGTTTTATTTTTATATAAATCTATATTAATCTAAAATATTAATATAAAAAAAAAATAATTTGTACTTTGCTCTTTTATTTTGCTAACTTTGAATAAAAATAATAACAATTTCATAAAATACCACAAAACTGTCTGAAAACTTTTATTTCAGCGAATTCGCGCATTTTTATGCAAAACTGAAACATTTTAAAGCGAAACTAAAATTTAACGCCCCATTACATAAAAACAGAATTTTGGGATACTTAGGTTATAAAGTAAATCTACTAAATAACACAAATGCAATACGATGCGCATTATTAAAAAGAATACTTAAATAATTTAGAAGAAAATTTTTATAATTCTTGGCAAAAACCGTGAATTTTTACTCGATGGTTCTCGTGCTGTTTTCCTTGAAAAATTGAGCCATAAAGTTCCTGAGAGAAAAGTGCGCGTTAAATCTGGAAAGAAAATCGTTAAATTTTCCCCCTAGACTCATAAAAGTTACTTTTCCCAACTTTTATCCATTTATCTTTCTCTGTTTATGAAGTTTCATTTCTTTGGATGACTTTTCGGGGATGAGCTTTTAAACTGAACGAACAATGAATTTGGACTGATTCTTAAGTACAAAATTAATGCGCTATTTAAGAATGTTCTTGATCCGGAATATTTAACTATGTTGAAATGAAACTTTTTTTCTTTTATGTTTAATATAATAAAAGAAAATAACTTGTTAAGATTTTAGCAGCTGTATATTTTTAATTAATATTATTTATGGATTATTAGTTTAAGTTTTTAAATAATAAAAGTTGTCATGCAGTAGTTTCAATGCATAAGAACATTTATATTAGAAAGGAAAATAATTATAACTAATCCATTAATAATTAATTGGATTAATTAATTAATACAGTAATCCTTCAGGTATGAGCGATTCTCATATTGATATACTATTTCCGAAAAAATTATGAAGTAACTTAACTTAACTTCCGAAAAATTATGAAGTGAAAATTAATTTTTTAATTCTGGACTAAAACGAGTATTTTGGTCAATCTTGTATCATTCTAAGGCAAAACCGAGGTTACTCTGTTGGAATTTCGATTTGTTTTAAAGAAATTTGATTCAATGATCTACAGCATTCAAAAGATAGGCTAGCAGTTGCATATTGATCGTTTACATTGACATTCTAATTTTTGACTCTTCGATTAACATTGTCAAAAAATATTGTGTTTTGTTTATTAATCTCTATGGGGTCATGACTCTTTCAAGTCACATGCTATTATACAGACATTTTAACAAATAATTTTAGTATTTTTCAAGATGACGTGTACGTCTTAATTATATAATGCCTCTGAGATAAGTGATAACGATATTGTTGATGGTTGGCAATACTATCAAAATCAAATATCAAAGTAAATGACTTGAAAGTTGTCTGCAGTTGAAAACCGAAGGAACCGTCTTGTGTAATTAGCATTATTTCTGCTTTTGTGTGTTTACTAAACATAGAAAAAATACTCATAATAACTGTGTGTTTGCATATCAATAACATCTTATTTTTTACATTTCGATAATCATTTTGTTGCTATTTGCATATGATACATTTTTGTGAATTTCAGGTTACAGTGGGTTATTACAATAGATGTAGTTATATGTGGATAATTATTATGTGCGGATTATTATATGTGGATAATAATTATGCAACTTTCTGGTCACATGTTAATATACCGACATTTTACCAAATAATTCTAGTTTTTTCACCAGATAACGTATAAGTCTTAATTATATGATGTCTCTGATATAATCAATAACAATATTGTTGATGTTTGCCAATACCATTAACATAAAATATTAAAGGAAATCCCTTGCAAGTTGTCTGCAGATAAAAACCGACGGAACCGGTCTGGAACTGGAGATAAAAAAGGAATTGAAATTAGACGCATTAGAGGTAATAGATTCGAAGATTCTTTATTAGATTTATTATTTCTTCAAAAAGATAAGTAGCATATTGACGCTTCAAAAAGGGAAGTGTAAAGGAGTTCCAAATGCAACGTGCATCTATGTTTAACTATGATTAACTACCTTTGTTTAAGCTCAGAAGTGTAAACATTGTAAGACGTTGTTACTTGAAGTTACAAAGTGAATCTATTATAAAAAAAATTGTTTAAACTAGTATATTTTTTTAAAAAAATCTGGACAGATAGGTTTATAGTTGTTGATTTTCCTTTACGTAAATATATATTTTATATTTACAAATAGAATTAGGTCATTCGGCGCATTTCATGTTGATTCGGCCCATAGAGGGTTTAAATAAACCCTTGTGTAAATTTATACTAAATTGATTTCGAAAATTGTTTTAAAAGTGTAAATATACTTTTTGATTTGCCAGTAGGCAGACTGCTTTGGCCGGCAATGGACTGTTGCGCCAGTGAAGAAGAAATATACTTTTGGCAACTCTGTGATGTAATATTGTAAATAAATAAAGAACTTTTAAATATGTGGTTCTAATAAATATTTAATTATATATTGGATTTTATTTTTGAAGAAATATGCATTTGTTCTTAAGATTATATCAGATAAACATATTACAACATTTTACGAAAAAATCACCAGACTTGAATAATCTTGTCCGTGTATGTGACAAATTTAATAATACAGGCGGAATAAAGATATATAATATATTCTTCGAATACATTATATAGATCTAACCGTTCTTCCTCCTACGCACTGCAAGACCGCCCCCTGTGGCGTTCAGGAGAAATGGTCAGTAAGCCTTGAGACTCTCACTCAAGAGGAAGTACTTCATAACCTGCTCTCCCGCTGTGAAACGTTTAGTTTGTAATCTTTCATCGCGAGAGAAAATATATTTAGCACATCCCTGTGTATAAGTTGGTCTACAGACTCTCATCTGGAGAGGAAGTATATTTCGCGTACCTGAGTATCTTTAATGTCGGCTTAGAAGTGGAATCCTTTCACGAATCTATAAGCATACATTTTTTAATGTTAAAAATTGTATATCTCTAATTGTATGTGAGTGATGTCTGTGAGCGTGTAAGTGAAGCTGTGAGTTCTCAAACTTGTATCTCAAGTTTTAACCCAACCGCACCCAGTTTCAATATAGCATGTACAACCCTCAACACTACATAATATATTTAACGAAAGTTTTTCTAAACATTACGGAAATTAAAAATATTATCTTAAAGAATATTTTATTTAATCAAACCAGATAAATTTTATTGTTGAATAATTTCTAATTTTCAGCAATAAGAAATTGCTCTTTTTCAAAAAAATTAATGTGTAAAATAAATTAAAGATAATAAGAAAAAAAGATGAATATTTACTAAAAAAGGATCTTAATTTTATCTTATTATTGACACTATTTACTTTTGATTCATTTGTACACTAACTTTTTAAACACAGCATTAACCGAAATTCAGCTATAATCATAAAATTTTCTTATTTTAAAAATCGAATTTCTTAACTTCAATAAAATAGGAGATAAAAATAAATATAAATAAATAAATAAAAACACGAAAAATTGGGAGACATTAAACAGAAATTGGAAATCTTGAATATGAAAATGTTTATTTAGCATGTAATTCACTTTTTAATGATAGTTTTTATTTTGAATGCAAACGTGATTCAAATCTCTGTTTCAATAATCTTTCTGAAAATGTCATTAAAATGATAAAAATAAAAGCCATAAAACCCATGTTAGTTTATTCATTAAATAAATTCAGCGTTAGATTACCTCTTCATACAAATACATTAAACTGTCATTCGCAACAGAAAACGTTTTCTTTTTACCATCTTTGTAGCAAAAAAAAAAATCAATTTGTTTTGGAAAGCTCTGTCGAGTAATTTAAAGAAAAAGAGGTCTTTCAATGATTTTATTAAAATTGCAATATTCTAAAAGTAATGAAAATGAATTTGCGAAGTATGCATATATTTTGTTTTAAATCTAGACAAAAATTTGATTTTCATGCCTAAGTATTAAATAAAACACACACAAAAAATGACCTGCCCGAAAGGCAGTTAAGCCTTTTATTTCAACTTAAAAACTGATTTGAATTTAAATGCAATTTAAGGAAACTGAAAAAGTATGCAACTGAATATTAAAATTGCTGCTTTTTATTAGAGAACATCAGACTTAAAATGAGGATGAGATTAAAATCAGTCAAGGAATAAAAGTTTAATTATTATCACAGTGATACTGTGAAAAATAGTGATGAAATAAATGTAACTTTCAGGTTTCGATCATAATTATTTAGATAAATAACAGAATTGCTGTATTATTACAGTATTGTACCATTTTTCCCACGATAAGAGTTGTAACATGACAGAGAGAGGAATGCATATTCTTTAACAAGTACATGTTAACAACCCATCACTCAAATTTCACAGCAAATAAGCAGTACCGTGGATATTTATATTACATGCGATTAGTATTTTGTACTAATGAGAACAACATGCCACTCATATTTGATAGAAGATATTCAGAGTTATGGATAATGAGACTTCATGAAATTAGCGATTGTCTCTGCTACTTCATAGGTAGAAACAATTACAGATGGAATATGGACTACATCATCAGTTGACGCATCTTGATTGGTGATCGACCATAGGCTGAGGAAGTGTCCATTCAAATGAGAAATGAGGGAAGCTGATTTTCCCCCTCTTGACGGATTTTCTTAAAGGGAGGTTTTTGGAGAAAAAAAAGAATTCTGCGACGAATTGACAAGAAGTGTTGTTTTTTCTTTTTTCTCTGAAAGTCACTGAACAATTAGGAATTTTCGCCTGTTTACAAAGTGAGTTCCTTGTGGTTTCGTGTATCACGCCGTGTGATAATAAAGGTCTGCTGTAGACAGGTTGGATTAAATTCGTCGTAAACTCAACAACTCTGAAAATCTCTGTCTTTGAGTGAACTGCATTTGTGAATCAAATTTAAATCATTGATTTTCCTCTTTTGTAAATAAAGATTTTTATTAACTCAGAGTTCTGTTTATATGTATACAATGCTTGTAAATAAAAATTAAAGTGTTCCCATGAACCTAAAAGGGGTCAATTTCTTAAAGCTGTTATAAATCTAGTATAGGCCGAGATGTTACAGTACAGATAATTTAAAGCTTATAGTTTATTGGTATATTAATTACAAAAAACAAGGATAGAAATAATTAAATGACTGATATTAAATATCTCAAACAGAATTGTGGGGAATCGGTCAAAACTTAAAGTAAAATTGGAATTTTATAAACTAGTTTTAAATCACATTAGGGATTTTGAAATCAAAACTATTGCAAACTCATTAGCTTTATTTTACTTAAATGGATTATTATTTTTTATCATATTTAAGAAGATTTAATCCGTCGTTTATCGATTACAGAAAGTAAAAACAAAATTTTTAGTTGGGCTAAATTAAAAAAAAAAAAAAAAAAAAAAAAAAAAAAAAGAAATCTGCACAGAATTAAATAATTAAGAATTAAATAACTGGCCTCAGACAAAAAAAAAATTAAACAATCATTTTTCTCCAAGAATGCTCAATAATTTTTATCATCTTTAATAAGTTTAGTATTTATTTTTAAGAAAATACTACCGTTAGTCTAGAAAATAAAATGGAAACTTATTCTGTAGATTTTTTATTTTACTTTTTTTAACAATAACTTTTTAACATTTTTAAACAGGCGCCATCTGGTGACCTGAAAATCTGATCAAAAATAAAACATCCAGATTTTTATTTAACTAATTAAAAATATTTTTGCAATTTTTTACCTGCGAATCTTCGAACGAAATAATTTAATAAAAATTTCAGAGAAAAGAAATGAACTTCTAAGTTTCAGTTTTTAAATATATATATATATGTGCCGAGTTGGCGGACACAGGTTTTGAGTTCGAGACCCGGCGGTGCCTTCGATGCTTGTAGTGGTTCGAAATCCACTTTAAACCGCTGGTCCCGGTCTAATATGGTTGTTGTGCGTAGGGTTGACAACCCTACATCGTAAAAAAAAAAAAAAGAAAACACCTCATGTTTTGAAATCTGCCAGTAGACAGATGACCTTGGCCTGCCATACGACTTCTGCGCCAATAAAGGAGTATAATCTTTGGAAATTGTACGCAGAACTTTGTTCTACAAGTCCTAAAACTTCTGCGTCATGAATTAGTTTTGGTGATTAAAATTTGGCGTCATTTTGGCAGTGTCTTCAATGTCTTCAAGGAATAACTGTTCTGCATTTGAGTATTCTATTATTGTATTGCAGGCAACGCTTTACAATTACCCAGACTATTGAGAGATCCTCTATTATAGTCTTAATAGAATACAGTATTTTTTTAAAGGAGCTGTAAATAGTGCACTTTACTGGATGAAATCGAATCTCTTATTACTTTTATGCTAGATAACTCACCCTCCACTAGTTGGGAACAGAATGTCTTACAAGTTGGCAAATATGTGATCCCTGTACAAATATTTTATTCCGCCAGTTCTTCACCTCAGATTAGAATCACTGGGGGAGATATCCGGCTCGGATAGAAGCTGACAATCTTGGGAGATAACTCTCGGAAAAGATGCTTAGGAGAAAATCTCATCATTAAGGAGGTCCGACCGCTAATGATCATCCGAGAAAAGGATGGAGGAAGGTGTTGGTGAATCTTTTCCCATTCGGACGCAGTTACGGTTAGAACTTTCCCGACTCCTCTCCAGAAACTGGTAAAATAAATGGACTTTTTGAAATGGATGGGGGATGGATGTTGAAGTTAATACGACTTGGATTTTTTCCTATTTCGGGGAAATGAATAGAGATGGAACCGTTTTTTTCTCTTGATAACAGTTACGTCTGCTGAAACAGATGTGCTAAAAAAAGTTTCCTTTTTCAATGTCTTATTTTCTTTTGTGATAAATACTTTGTAGGGGAGAGTTCTGCAACTTTTTTTTATACCAGCTATTTTAGTGTTTTGGATTTTTCTTACGTTATTGGCCACTTTATATTGAAAATAGTTTATAATCTATTAAATAAATTTAATGAATGGACAGTGATCTTTTAAGATATTATAAATTAATTTTGAAAAATATTTGAATTTATGTAGCTATATACAATTGTCAGAAAATCTATGAGTTAATTTTTCACATCTACATATTTGCAATTACTGTCACTAATATTTGTAATAATTCACTTAATTCACTTTGAAAACCATTTTTTTGTAAATATTTATTTTGAAAACATATTACAAATAAAATGTTAGCAATTTAAAAATTAACTTAAGAAAATTTGTGGAAATCTGGTGATTTTATCCAATTACCCATGAGAATGTTTTTGTCAAAACCGTAAGGTGCGAAGACGCTATTTGTTGGTAAACTCAAATTGATTGCTAAACAAACTAGTATACCTAATGAATGCTAGAGATGAGAGCTTAACTAATAGAAATTTGTGACTATTTTATTGATCTTGTTAGCGATTCTAATAGTGAACTTAGTTGATGTCCTTCTTTTATCGTGACTAACTTTTTGCTTCAAGGATTAGTTGTGGTGATTAAAACTTGACGTCATTTTGGCAGTGTCTTCATTGTCTTGAAAGAATAACTGTCCTGGATTTGGGTATTCTAGTGTAGCATTAAAGACAACACTTTACAGTTACCTAGACTATTGAATGATCCTCTATTGTAATTTTAAGAGGATATAGTTATTTTTTAAAGGCGCCACAAATAGTGCACTCCACTGCAAACAATCGAATTCATTACTACTTGCATGTTAGCTAAAGCAACCTCCACTATTTGGGCCCGAAATGTCATACAAGTCAGCAAATATGTGATCCCTGTACAAATATTTTATTCCACCAGTTCTTCAACTCAGATTAGAATCAGTGCGGGAGATATCCGGTTCGGATGGAAGCTGACAATCTTGGGAGATAACTCTCGGAAAAGATGCTTGGGAGGAAAAACCTTATCATTAAGGAGGTCTGACCGCTAATGATCATCTGAGAAAAGGATGGCGGAAGGTGTTAGTGGAATCTTTTTCCGTTCGGACGCAGTTACGGTTAGAACTTTCTCGACTCCTCTCCAGAAACTGGTGAAATAAATGGACTTTTTTGGAATGGATGGGGAGATGGATGTTGAAGTTAATACGACTTGGATTTCTTTCCTATTCGGGAAATAAATAGAGATGGAACGGTCTCCTTCACTTGGATAACAGTTACTTCTGCTGTAACAGATGTGGTAAAAAAAAAAAAGTTCCACTTTTTCAATGCCTTATCTTCTTCTGTGATAAATGCTTTGTAAGGGCGAGTTCTGCAACTTTTTTGTATACTATTCATTTTAATGTTTTGGATTTTTCTTACCTTATTGGTCACTATATATTAAAAATTGTTTTTAATGTACCAAATAAATTTAATGAACTGGCAGTGCTATCCTTTTGTATACTATTGGAAGAGATTTCCTATTGTATACTATCCATTTTAATGTTTTACATTTTTTGGTAGGTCCTGGTCTAATTAGCCTCAAGTGTGCACAAAATTTTTGTAGAGCTGCAAACCTAACCAAACAAAACCTTGTTTTATCGTGACTAACTTCTACTTCATTTATTAGTTGTGGTGATTAAAATTTGGTGTCTTGGCAGTGTATTTAATTCCTTCAAGGAATAACTGTCCTGCATTTGGGTATTCTAGTGTATTATTGGAGATAACCCTTTAAAATAATCCCAACTGTTGGGAGGTCCTCTGTTATAATCTTAATAGGATATAGTTATTTTTTTAAAGGTGTGGCAAATAGTGCACGCCACTGGAGGGAACTGAATCTCTAATTTCTTGTATGCTAGATAACGCTACCTCTACAAGTTGGGCCCGAAATGTCTTACAAGTTGGTAAATATGTGATCCCTGCACAAATATTTTATTCCACCAGTTCTTCACCTCAGATTAGAATCAGTGCGGGAGAAATCCGGTTCGGATGGAAGCTGATAATCTTGGGAGATAACTCTCGAAAAGATGCTTAGGAGGAAAACCTCATCATTAAGGAGGCCCGCCCGCTAATGATCATCCGAGAAAAGGATGGAGGTAGGTGTTGATGAAATCTTTCTCCGTTCGGACGCAGTTACGGTTAAAACTTTCTCGACTCCTCTCCAGAAACTGGTGAAATAAATGGACTTTTTTGGAATGGATGGGATGGATGTTGAAATTAATACGACTTAGATTTCTTTCCTATTTGGGGAAATAAATAGAGATGGAACGGTTCTTGTCCTCTTGGATAATACTTACTTCTGCTGAAACCGACGTGGTAAAAAAAGTTCCCCTTTTTTTCAATGTCTTATTTTCTGCTGTGATAAATACTTTGTAAGGGAGAGTTCTACAACTTTTTTTGTATGCTAGCCTTTTAATGTTTTGGATTTTTCCTACGTTATGGAGTTGTACTGTTTTACCATAATATAATGTGCGAAAGATTTTATAAGTGTGGAATGTGTGAAAGATTCGTTTAATATTTATTTATTGGTTATTTTTACGTGGGACATAAATTCTATGTTTTTCACCTAACCAAATTTAAAATTTTAGAGATTTTTTAAAATTAAAAACAATTATATTCATAATTGATTTAATTAAAAACGGCTAATAGGAATGGCTATCCCAAATAAAATAGGAATGGCCAACCCAAATAAAATAGGAATACCTAACGCAAATGTCATATTGAATTTTGCGTTAGCTATTCCATTAGAATCGTAATCAAATAGTTAGAATGGACTTTACCTTTCCTTTATATTCCAAAATAGCATATTCGTCATTGACGTTTTCTATGTTAATTTTGGAATGTGTGAAAAATATTCGTACAATATTTATGTATTGGTATTTTTACGTGTGACAGAATTATTTGACTAATTTACTGATCTTGTTAGTGATTCTAATAGTGAATTTAGTTGATGCTCTTGTATTATCGTGATCAACTTCTGCTTTAAGGATTAGTAGTGCTAATAAAAATTTGGCGTTATTTTGGCAGTGTATTGTATCTACAAGGAAAAATTATTTAGTGCAGTATTGAAGACAACGCTATACAGTTACCCCGACTATTACATTCCCTGTTATAATCTTAATAGAATATAGATATTCTTTTTAAAGGAGCGACAAATAGTGCGCTCCACTGAATGGAATAGAATCTCTCATTACTTGTATGCCAGAAAACGACGCACCCTCCACTAGTTGGGCACGAAATGTCTTACAAGTCAGCAAATATGTGACCCCTGTACAAATATTTTATTCCACCAGTTCTCCACCCTTAGATTAGAATCACTGCTGGAGATATCCGGTTCGGATGGAAGCTGACAATCTTGGGAGATAACTATCCAAAAAGATGCTTAGGGAGGAAAACCTCATCATTAAAAAAGGAGGCCCGACTACCGCTAATGATCATCCGAGAAAAGGATGGAGGTAGGTGTTGATGAAATCTTTTCGACGCAGTTCGGTTAGAACTTTCTCGACTCCTCTCCAGAAACTGGTGAAATAAATGGACTTTTTGGAATGGATGGGGGATGTATGTTGAAGTTAATACGACTTGGATTTCTTTCCTATTCGGGTAAATAAATAGAAATGGAGCGGTCCGTTCTCTTGGATAACAGTTACTTCTGCTGAAACAGATGTGGTAAAAAAAGTTCTCCTTTTTTTTAATGTCTTATTTTTTTCTGTGATAAATAGTTTGCAAGGACGAGTTCTGCAACATTTTTGTATAGTAGCCATTTTAAAGCTTTGGATTTTCATGCATTATTAGTCAATCTATATTAAAAATAGTTTTTAATGTAAAAATAAATTTAATGAATGGGCAGTGCAATCCTTTTGTGTACTATTGGCAGAGAGATATCCTATTGTACACTATTCATTTTTATGTTTTGCATTTTTTTTGCAGCCTAAAGTGTGTACAAAATGACCGAAGAGCAACAAACCTAACCAAACAAAAACCATACCTTGTTTTATAATGACTAAAGTCTTCATTTATTAGTTGTGGTGATTAAAATTTGGCGTCATTTTCGCAGTGTCTTCAATGCCTCAACGAATAATTATCCTGCATTTGGGTATTCTAGTGCAATATTGAAGACAACGCTTTACAGTTATCTCGACTATTGAGAGTTTTTGTGCTATAATCTTAATATAATATAGTTATTTTTTAAAATTACGGCAAATAGTGTAAGCCACAGGAGGGAACCAAATTTTATTACTTGTATGCTAGATACGCACATTGCACTAGTTGGGCCGAAATGTCTTACAAGTCAGCAAATATGTGATCCCTGTATAAATATTTTATTCCACCAGTTCTCCACCTTAGATTAGAATCACTGCGGGAGATATCCGGTTCGGATGGAAGCTGACAATCTTGGGAGATAACTCTCGGAAAAGATGCTTGGGAGGAAAACCTCATCATTAAGGAGGTCCGACGGCTAATGATCATCCGAGAAAGGATGGAGGAAGGTGTTGGTGGAATCTTTTTCCGTTCGGACTCAGTTACGGTTAGAACTTTCTCGACTCCTCTCTAGAAACAGGTGAAATAAATGGACTTTTTGGAATGGATGGGGGATGGATATTGAAGTTAATACGACTTGGATTTCTTTCCTATTCGGGGGAAATAAATAGAGATGGAACGGTCTTCTTCGCTTGATAACAGTTACTTCTGCTGAAACAGATGTGGTAAAAAAAGTTCCCTTTTTCAATGTCTTATTTTCTTCTGTGACAAATGCTTTTAAGGGCGAGTTCTGCAACTTTTTTTTTATTAGCCATTTTAATGTTTTGGATTTTTCTTACGTTTTGGTCACTATATATTAAAAATTGCTTTTAATGTACCAAGTATGGGTAGTGCTTTTTTACAATAATATGAATTATTTTTGAAAAAAATATTTTAATTTGTGTAACTATATTTGTGTCTGTGGAAAACAATGAATTAATTTTTCACATCTACATTTTTGTAACTACTGTCGTTAATATTTGTAATTATGCACTTAATTCAATTTGAAATTCTTTTTTAATATTTATTTTAAAATACATATTACAAATGGAATGTAAGAAATTTTAAATTATTTTGAGGAATACAACAATTTTAATTGCACTAAATTTATTTATTATATTTCATTTAGTGAGTTCATTAATTTCTAATAGCACGAATTTAATTTTAATTCATTAATTTTTATTGGTTCATTCATTTCTAGTTTCACGTCTCTATTAGCATTAAGTTATTATACAAAAAAAAAATTTCAACATGCAATTGATCAGGGTTTTCCTTGGAAAAAATATGATATTTTGCTATTCAAGGGAAAAAAATACATAAATAAAATATCTTTACGAGTAGTATTAGCCATGTTTTTTTCACTTCTTTCAAAAATTTATTTATTTCAGTTTACACCATGTTCCCCTTGTAGGAGACCATATAATAAACCACCAAATTAGGAAAAGGAAGAACGATAACTAAATAAAATTATTTTTAAGATTTCTTTTTAAAAAAATACACTAAAATGATAAATAAAGAAATAAATTAAGATAAATTGTAACTTATACAAACAAAAATAAAAAGCAAAAATTGACAAAGAAATATCATTTGCAAAATTTGATAAAAATTGACAAGATACAGAAGTAGATACTATAAGGAAATTCAATTTATTGGAAAAAAAAAAAGAAAGAAAGAAGAAGAAATATTGGCAAACAGCAAATAAATTAGCTTCAGTTATTTTTTGCTGAAGCTAATTTGTTAGTCAATCTTGCGATTTGTAAGTCAATCTTTCTCTATTATAGATTTGAGATCTACAATCAATTAAAACTATATAATAATGATTCAAATTTCCAAACATTAAAGCCAGAATCCAAGAGGATCAAGGAAAGATCGAAAAAAAGATGGATAGACTGTTTAGACTCTGATTTTAAGGTTATTAATATAAAAAATTGGAGGCCACGGCCAAGAGAAGAACAGCCTGGTAGGATCTTTTAAAGAAGGCCAAGGCCCACAAGGGGCTGAGCCAGTTATGGTGATAAAAGCCAGAATTTAACAAATTCTGCATTATCTAGTAATTTTTAAATTATTCATTAACTTACATAACAAAGATAAGCAACAATTGATAAAGAAATATCATTTGAATCTTTATATTGGACAAAAAGAAGGAAGATTGGCAAACAGCATATAAATCTGCTTCAGATTTTTTTCATTGTTAACCAATCTTAAAAGCAGCACTATTATATATTTGAAATTTACAATCAATCTATTAAGACTATATATTAATTAAGATTCAAATTATCAAACATTAAAAGCCAGAATCTAACAAATTCTGTGATTATCTAGCAATTTCGAAATTATTCATTAACTTCAAACCAAGTAAAAGTTTGTCGTTTAGCCCCATATTATCATTTAATAAAATTTGTCAATAAACTGATATCTATTGACACCAAATTTTATAGCCTTAGATTTTATTATGTCAATTGCAGATGCGATTATTCATTATTACAAATCCTTCATCATTAATTAAGCGTCATGTAGGCATTTAATAAGATTAATTAGTTAATGAATCTTATGAACTCATCACCACTTCACCACCTTTTGTTAAATCTGTCTTGTTTGTTATGGAATAACGTCAAATTAATCATTAGTTTGTAATTTTTAAGAATATTTTGGGGAAGGGGTGGGATTTAAATCACAGGCGTCAGTCACATTTGCTATTGTTAATGTGAGAAACATCAACCTATAGCATGAGAATAAAACCCATTAAAATATATTTCAATTAAGGTTTTCTTTTTAATTTCATTGAATTTATAAACAAGTAATATAAAAAAAAAATTTTAAAGTCAATTCCTACTTTTTTCACTCTATTGCAGAAAGTCCTTTATAAATAATTTTCATTCATTTTTTTAAGTTTATCTGGCCATCTATTGGTAGATATATGCAACTTAAATCTAAAAGAAAAACTAAAAATTAATTAATTAAATTTAATTACTGAATTAATATTTGAAAACTGTATTAAAATTCAGTGTCATCCATTACAAGGTAAAAAAAATATATTTGAACTTGAGTGGATGAATAAAAAAGTAATTTATTAACGATTGAAAATTTGAACAAGATATATATATAGGGAGGTGTGAGCTAATAGAAGGAATTGAATGAAAAGAACTTATTCCGAGATATTTATCATGTTTTATTATTATGATGTTACGAAAATATTCATGATATGAATGCATACATTATTTACTACACTGCAGTTAGACAAACTGTTCAAGTCGAGAAGCTTATTTTTATTTTATTTCGTCATTCTCGTTTTCTATGTTAATTTAGGAATATGTATGAAAGATTCGTATAACATTTATTTATTCGATTTTACATGTGACATAAACTTCGTGTTTTCCACTGAAAAAATTTATAATTTTAGAAATATTTTAAAATTCAAATAAATTATATTCATAAATTGAATTTTATCTTAGCTATTCCATTAGAACAGCAATCAAATAGTTAGATTGGACTTTGGACTTTTCTTCTAATATTTCAAAATAGCATATTTGTCATTCACGTTAACTATGTTAATTTCTGAAATATATGAAAGATTCATCTAATATTTATTTATTGTTTTTACATGTGACATAAATTCCGTGCTTACAATTTAATAAATTTAAAAATTTTAGAAAATTTTTAATTTCAATCCATTATATTCATAAAATAAATTTTACATTAGCTATTCTATTATAATCGCAATCAGTTTGAATAGATTTTAGCTTTCTTTTAATATTCAAAAGTAGCTTATTATATTGATAAAATTTATTTCACATGTACTGAAAATAGAAAAAGTTTTATTTTAGGGTACTGATCTAAAAGAAAGGAAATTTCTGTTGACTTAAAGGTAGATTAGTAATAAACTTTTTATTTTCAGATTTTTGTGATAAATGCCTTATTTTCTGTCTGGAAATATTAAACATATAAGAAAACATTTTTGTTTTGTAATGCTGAATTTTCATGTTGATTAAGAAAGTTTCTATTTTTTTAATGATTTCGTTCTAGAAGTTAAAAAAACCCTATGGGAATCAAATAAAAAAGAAAATTCAATCCAGTTTTATATTTTACTAAGTATTTAAAATTAAAAAATAAATTAAAAAGGTTTATTTTATAGTATTATACTAAAATTACTTTTTTGATAATCTATGTTATTAAATTTGTGCGCAAAAGTTTCGTAAAAAAGTAACAGAAACTTTTACGAAACTTTTCATTAAAATCAAATCAAATTTTTAAAATTAAAAGAACTTCAAAGGAAACTTGTTTCAACAAAATAATAATACTAGTAATTCAAATGCAATTATCAAAATTTGAGAAAAAGCACATGTGATAAAAGTTTTAAAATGCAATTATGATATCCAATATAAGTAGAAACCCATTTTATTTTTAAAAAAAAAATTCTTTGTTGCTACTTTTAGATAATAGGACAATTTAATTTTATTCAAATGCTTAAGAATTTTAAAATCTGCCTTCGATTGACGAAAAAATAAGATAATTAAGTTTTATTCCTGTTCAGATCACTAGAAATTATATCAAAGTGATCTCGATACTACAGTTTTCTTCTTTAAAACGAGAATAAAAAAGACTCCAGTGTGATTTGAATAGAATATATTGATCAAATTCCACTCGTTACGCCATTTTGTGTTTTTTTCTTTCGATTAAACCTCTTGATTTAGAATGGCTCACGGAAGTTTTAAAAACTTTGAGCCTCGAGTCATATTGTGAATTTACATACGTTCCGTAACAGAAAAAAAGAACGAATCGGTTTCGGCGTTCCTTTTTGTTTTTCTTCTTTTCTTTTCACTGATTACTGTAATTTGGTTTTGTGTAACGAAATGTAGCGAGGGATTCGAGTCAAGTTGAGAGCCTTGGGCCTGGATCAAGGAAAATAGCATTTCTGCCGGTGGTTTTATTTTCAAGTGTTCTTTCGTTATTTAATTTAGTCGAAGGGATTGTATTGTGTTTGAGTATCGAAGAAAAATCTAAATGTCAGTCATAAGACTTAATCAGATGGCAACACAAAAAAGAAGTATGCATATTGATCGAATCTGTACTTTTTAAAAATTATCTATGCATGATTTTAGTCTATGTTTTGCATCATTTTTATGTTGTTAAGTTTAATGTTGCAACTCTGAACCCCATATACGGTGTTGACAACATTGAAGTTTGATCTCACAGGCGTGATTAAGTTTTCTTTCGTTATTTAATTTAGACGTAGGTGTTGTATTGTGTTTGAATATTGAGAACAAAAATCTAAATGTCAGTCATAAATTCATCAGTCAGTTGCCGAATGTCAGTTAACACCTGTCGACAATTTATCATGCTAATGTCAGTCATATACCATCTGATTAAGATGGTATATGACATTAAAAACAAAAAAAAATTATACGTATTTATCGAACCTGTTCATTAAAAACATTTTCTATGCATTATTTTAGTGTCTGTTTTACACCATTTTTCTGTTGTGAACTTTAAAGTTGCCACTCTGAATCCCATATAAGGTGTTGCCGACAATGAAGTTTGATCTCACAGGCGTAAACAAGTGTTCGTTAGTTATTTAATTTAGACGAAGGGATTGTATTGTATTTGAATATCGAGGAAAAAAAAACCTAATTCTCAGTCACAGACTTAATCAGATGGTAACACAAAAAAATTATATGTATTTATCGAACCTGTTCATTTAAAAAATTTTCTATGCATTATTTTAGTGTCTGTTTTGCACCATTTTTCTGTTGAGAACTTTAAAGTTGCCACTCTGAATCCCATATAAGGTGTTGCCGACAATGAAGTTTGATCTCACAGGCGTAAACAAGTGTTCGTTAGTTATTTAATTTAAACGAAAGGGATTGTATTGTATTTGAGTATCGAGGAAAAATCTAAATCTCAATCACAGACTTAATCAGATGGTAACACAAAAAATTATATGTATTTATCGAACCTGTTCATTTAAAAATTTTCTATGCATTATTTTAGTGTCTGTTTTACACCATTTTTCTGTTGTGAACTTTTAAAGTTGCCACTCTGAATCCCATATAAGGTGTTGCTGACAATGAAGTTTGATCTCACAGGCGTAAACAAAGTGTTCGTTAGTTATTTAATTTAAACGAAGGGATTATATTGTATTTGAGTATCGAGGAAAAAAAATCTAATTCTCAGTCACAGAATTAATCAGATGGCAAAAAAAAAACAAGTATGCATATTGACCGAAACTATACTTTAAAAAAATTTCTTTACCTTATTTTAACCTCTGTTTCGCACCATTTTTATGTTGTTAAGTTTAATGTTGTATCTCTGAATCCATATATGGTGTTGCCTGCAATGAAGTGTGATCTCGTAGGCTTGAGCAAAGTGTTCTTTCAACGAAGATGAAGAGACTATATAGTTTTTAGACGAAGGGATTAAAGATATCTCTCCGGTGAGAGTCTGTAGACTAATTACTACGCAGGATTTCGTTAAATATATTTCCTCTATGGACGAGTTACTTTAAACAAAACTTGCATAACTTTTATCAGCAGGTGTGCAAGTTACGCTGTACTTCCTCTCGGGTGAGAGTCTCGTGGCCTGCTGATCATTTCTCCTGAACTCCACAGGGGACGCTCTTGCCGGTGCGTAGGAGGAAGCATAGTTACATGTTGTATAAAAATTTAAACAGAAGTGATGAAAACAAAAATAGTATTGAACATTAATTACCTTTCTATGCAGCCTTTTTCTTTAACGTTATGTGTTTTAAATGTAAACAAATAAGTGTAAGATGAACCAAAATATAATTACCGCATGTATTTTTAGTATAATTTAATTAATTTCTTAATTGAAAACGAACTTGTAATCTTCAATGTATGTTTAGTAACTTTAACTATTGACATTAAACTTTATGAATAAAAATACTTCGATGCAAATACTTAAATTATTTATCCAGAAAAAAAGCAAAAATTAATTTCCCTGAATCTTTTATAAAACTTAAAAATTCCAGACACTTAAATGCTTATAAATGGTGAATTTATATTAACGGAATAATCCATTAAAAAGTCACGTACTGCAATTATCCGCATTCGAAATAAATTGCCAGAGTGGGAACCTTAAAAAGTCTAAATGGGGCAATAATTTATCTCTGCATCCGTAATTAGTAAAAATCCAATATTTAGCCCATATGAGTGCCTCTAATTGAAAGCGAACTTCATTAACAATGCCACCATCGGTGACATTACTGGCCATTGGAATTCGTTTCAAAGCAGGTGCAGAATATGCCAATTAATCAGACGAAAGACGCCAAACTCGCCAAGAAAAGGAGCCATCACAATTCAGAATAGTTCCCTTTTAAAATTTAATTGTTTACAATTAATAGAATAAATAATTGACCTTTTAAAAGGATACTCAATTTGATCTATGATATTTAGTAAAGATTTGATTTAATTTAATTTGCAAAAGATATTTCATATTTTTGTTATGCTTTTGATACATATGATTCATAATTAATAATTAAGGTAAATGAATAATTAAGTTATCATCTTGATATGAATAATATTTATTTATTCTAATCATAATCAGAGCCAATAAATATATTTTACGTTAATAAAATGGATGTAGGTTTATCAAAGATTAAATTCCTTTGAAATAATTCGAAAATAATTCAATACAATTGGTATTACTTCGTATTCATAAATATTTATTATTTTGATCTATTTCATTAAGTGAATATTTTTAAATCACTTTTATTAAATGTATATTAAAATTAATAAAAAAAGCAATGACATTCTGAAAGATTAATTTTAAATTAATGGAACTGGCTCGTTTTAAATTAATTATTTTCATTTCCCATGAAAGAGATTTTATTTTTGTTATTTATAAATATGCCTTTAATGAATATTTCAGTTTAAAGGGAATTGTTATCACATCTATGCTTAAATTCAGTTTGAAATCTAGAATAAATATATTTATTCAAATTATTTCAAAAGAATGCATTTAATTAATTCTACATTTCTTATGTTGTTTTAACAAAAGGTGTTGTTTATAATAATATACAATATTTTATTATTAGTTATATTATAGTTATTACACTAATTATAATTACTCTTTTATGTTTATAATACTTATAAAACTAGACTTTGTAGTTATTTTAATATTTTTAGTTTATAATTTTTATTAATACATATTTTATTTGTTTCTATTAATAAATCTTTACATAGTTTTTTTCGTCGTCGTTTTGTTCATGTAAACAAAAATGCCTTTACCTTTTCATAAGAATTTAAACCATATGTATGCTTTTATTATACGTTATAATAATAGAAAGAAATATACTTTAAGAACGTTAAGAAATATACGTTATATTTTCATAAAATCAATATTTACAACATACATTTAGAATTCGTATGTTGTTACTCTAAATAAAAAGGTGTCGTTTATAATATATAATATTTTATTATCAGTTATATTATAATTATAATATTTTTATTTATATTATTAGTTAATTAATATTTTCAGTTTATAATTTTTATTAATACGTATTTTTATTTGTTTTCTATTAATAAATCTTTGCATAGCTATCCTACATAGCCTGTATCGTACAAGTAAAAAAAATGCCTTTCAATTTATGTGATAACAATTTAAGCCATTTATATGCTTTCATTTAAAATTTCGGAGAAATATACGGTATGCCATCTAAAATAAATATTTAAAACAGAACACTTATAATATAAAATGATATGGAAATATTTCCATAATTTTCTGCACTGACATGTTTTACAATGCTATCGTCAGCATCTAATTCCGTGAAAAAGCCAGACAAAACAAGTAAGAAATGACCTTGACTTAAGGTTACGGATAAAGGACATACGCTTCAGAATATTATTCATTGCGTGATGTATATTTTTCATGAAAAAATAATAACAAACATTTCTCTATGGGGATTAACAAGAGTTTTATAATCTATTACGAAATAATGATTTATAATGAAATAATCACTTATAAGTTTTATTTACATTTTCTTAAAGAAAATAATGGCAGTTTTTCTTCCTTGGGAATTCATGTTGTCTTAAAAATTATTAATTCTAGTATATTCAAAATAGATTGAATATAATTTTTAAATAGGGTTTACAGATTGTGGCCTGCGGCGTTCTTCACAGTATAATAATTTTGATTTAAAAAAAAATCATAGGTAATTCTTTCCAAGTTTCGATAAAAGATTTAAAAATGGAAATTACCCAGCTTTAGTTTAATAAAAGTTAATATTTAACTACTAAAAATATTTTTATTTAGTGTTTTCTAATTTATGGCCTGAGCTTTTTAATGGAATAAAATGCACAAGTCTCAGTAGATTTACATATATTTGTTATCAAATCTTTTTTAGGGTGAGAATATTAAAAGGTAAATCAACAGGAGCAATTTTACTAATGACTTTATGACTTTTGTGTCTGGTTATTATAAAAACTCAACTAAGGCATTTATTAAAATTAACCAAATTAATGTATCATTACGAATACAATTATTTTTTATTTATGTTACATTGTATATATATATATATATATATATATATATATATATATATATATATATATATATATATATATAATCCCTTATCAGTTTTCGTTTGGGGTTTTTTTTGTGTTCACACACACACACACACATACATGCATATATGCACACACACTCATATATAAAGAACACAAATGAACTCAAAAACGAAAGGAATTAATTAGAAACAAGATCATATTGTAGGAGGAAAGTTAGTGCTTGTATTCATTACATACAAATTGAATGGGCCTGAATGGTCGAGTGGGCAAGCGCTCGGTACCACAAGTTTCGTGTTCGAGTCCCGCCGGTGCCGTGGATGTTTGTTAGTGGTTGGAATCCACTTTAAGCCGTAGGTCCCGATCTCCTATGATTGTAAGAGCATTACCGAGCAAAGTCAGACTTCTACCTACGGGTGGTCCTTCACAACAGAAGCTGGTTCTTTCCACTTCAACCATGAGTCCATACGGGTTCGTGGGTCTTGGTCTTGATTAGATATCTATCAAGTAGGATAAGTAACAACAACACACACAAATTGTATAACAAAACCATTCGCAATTCAAGAAACATCAAGAGCCTGACATTGAAAAAACAAAACAAAAACAAATATATGTTTATGTTGTTCATTAAATAAAATAAGCCGCTTCAGAAAGTACAGTCTGATAATACTTTAACATTTAAATACAAACTATTTCGGAAAGATGCCGTTAATCAACGACTAGAATAATTATCTTTTCTGTTGTCAGAGTAATAATGCCGTTTATAGGCCAAGAAATTAGTACGTAAACAGGACTCACCATATATAATATATAAATGAAATCTGCAGTAAAAAGCTTAAAATATTGTATCGTGAGGACCGTGGTCAAGTGACAATTGAACATGTGTGATTCTCCGTCTCCACAAATCTGTGCACCCATGGTTGAAATCTGCAGATGGTCTTGCCTACTGGCAGATTTCGAGGCAGGAGATGTTTTCTTTTTACGGGCAGGGTTGTCAGCCCAACGTTCTACAATCATTTTAGACCGGAACCTACACATTAAAGTAGATTCTTTACCACTACAAACATCAATGGCATCGAGCGCCAGTTATTTACTACTTTACTTTAGACTTATTTGTTTTACTTTTTTTAATAGGACATTGTCGTATTAAAATAATTTTTTTTAAGTGTATTTTCATCAAAAAAGAAATAAGTTTGTATTTCTAATTCCTGACTTCGAATTTAAAGGTTATAAATACATTCATGTCCATAAATTAAGGATTATTCAGAATCACACAGAAATTGAACTCTAAAAATAAAAATTTCACCTGTAGAATTATCACACACATCTTGAAGAAGAATATGCAAATTACAGGAAACCACCAGATGGCGCGGATAGTACGTCACAATGACGAGAGTGTAAGAGAGGGGTATATAAGGAATGGTGGCAAAGAAGTAAAATTGTTCACAAGCGCTTTAAAGCCTTTCAGTGCAATAACCGCATAGTTATGGCACAAAGGAAGCATTTGGATGATTTTTTTACGTGGTAGAATTATCGGACGACTGCAATGTGGACGTACCCAGCTGGAAGTATCCGAGGAACTTGGAATCACACAGAGTGTCATCTCCAGGCTTTGGCAACGATTCCAAGATGATGGTAATGTGAGTAGATGTTACAGCACAGGTCGCCCCGTGTTACAACGCCGAATGAGGATCGGTATTTAGCAGTTACTGCCAAAAGAAACAGACGCAGCACAGCATCAGACCTGTCTCGTCAGCTCTCTTCAGCTACCGGTAAGACAGTTTCAAGGCAGACCGTGTACAGACGCTTAGGGCACATTGGTCTACATGCTCGTAGGCCTCGTAGGACAGATGTGTTCCACTTACCGCAACTCACTGTAGCCTGCGATTAACCTGGAGTAGAGAGCATGCATTGTGGACACCACAACAGTGGTCTGGTGTGATGTTTTCCGACGAGTCCAGGTTTAGTTTGCAGTCTGATTCTCGCCGGACTTTCATATGGAGAGCGCCAGGTATCCGTTACCATCAAGATAACACCATTGAACGACACCGTTACGATTGTGCAGGATGGCTCGTTTAGGGAGGAATTATTCTTGGTTCCAGAACTAACTTGCATGTTCAGAGTGTAACGATGACAGGCCACATCTATCGGGATGTCATTCTGGAACAACATGTACGTTTGTTTCTGGGGCGCCATGGGTGCTGAATTTCTGTTTATGGATGACAACGCCCGTCCTTACCGTGCAAACATTGTAGACGAATGCCTTCAATAGGAGGATATCACCCGTATGGATTGACCAGCATACTCACCGGACTTGAATCAATAGAGCATGTGTGGGATATGCTTGGCCGACGAATTGCAGCCCGTCAAACCCCTCCCACCTGTCAACCGGAACTTCGGAGGGCGATGCTTGATGAGTGGTGTAATATTCCCCAAGATCAGATTGATAATTTGATACTCAGCATGCCTAGGCGTTGTAAGGCCTGTATTGCATCATCCGGGAGACATACTCCATATTAACCATCATACTAACCATGTTATACTGTTTTTTGTAAATAGGTTCTTTTTTGAAATTAGCTCCAGGGAGTAAAAATCGCAATTTTCATTAATTATGTCAAACATATAGCATCTTTTTTTTGCTCTTTACCTTTGTTTAATAAATAGACTTTACAAATAAGTCAAATTTGTTTTGCTTCTGTCTCTTTCTTTGCCTGAACTTCATTATCCTTAATTTATGAACATGAGTGTAGTATTAATTCCGCTCCTTTGTTTCAGGTTAAGATTGCAATAAAATATCTGCAGTCCCTATTGATAATCAGTACAAAATAAACTAATACAGGAAAAAAAGTAAAATAAAAAAAATAAATAATATAATATAATTATAAAATAATAAATACATTATTTTTTTATTAATATATAACAAAATAAAAGATAACTTAAACATAAATTAATGCATATTTTGAAATTTCAAAATATAATGTCTTATTTTACAACAAGATAATTTTCATATAGCTGAATAATATTTAAATGACCTCATTGTAATCTTTTATAGGGTTTATTCGAAAAATAATAATTTTTTTGATTAAATTATATATTATAAAATTTCGGAAGCAATGTATTAAAGCATTACACATTACACTCGCTGAATTTTGTGAATGAAATTCAAAATGAGTTTTACAGCGTTTCATTTGAGTTAGGCTTAAGAACGCTCTAACAGATCCAATCACTATATTACAATGGATTCATGACAAAAAAAAAAAACGATTAAAAATTATCTGCAAGTTGCTTTAAAGTTGCAATTATCTGCAAGTTGCTTGGCTAAGAAAATAATCCTCTTATGCTGTTATATGGTCACGTTTTAAATCCCTAAAAGTTTTCACTTACGTGAACTCCATACAAATATTTTTTTCATAAATAGAAAGTAATCAAAAAGGCTGCTTTTATAGAATCTTTCTAAGAAAGATTATTGTTATTTTATCAAATAAAAAAACTATTTTTCTAAAAGGTAAAGTGGAAAAAAGTTTTCTAAGCAGAGTAATGTTTTTTAGATAAAAGTATAAATGAACTTTACATTGTTGAAGACTTATCTTTTTGTAATAATAAAGACAGCGTAAGCATTTTTTTTTTTTTTTTAATAAATTGCTGAAATCTTTCGTTCTTTTAATTGGTTTGGTAGTCTTTTTGGAAACGAGAAATAATTTATAATGGAAAAAAAAACATATAAATAAAAATAAAAAACTGTATTTCTAGATTATTATATTAGTTTACAATTTTTATTTTGCTATCTTGATAGCTAAACATTTCCCCATTTTTTTTATTGATATTTAGTTATATATTTTCAAAAATATTTTTCTAAAATATATATATATATATATATATATATATATATATACATAGATGTATATTTCAAGTTATATATTTTTTTAGTTATATAATAATAGAATATTTTTGATGACTGTTCATTTACTATAATTTATCAGAGTTTTTTGTTTATGAATTTTGAATAATATTTTGCATAATGATACATATTAATATCTTCACAACGTTTGTATGGATATAAACTTCACTTGCTACATTAATTATCGACAAATATTTAGAGTTAAAACGGATATGATGAATTTTCTTGTACATAATCATGAAAAGCATCAGTAATAGATATATTTGATTTAGAAAAATATTCACTAATAACAGTTATAACATCTTTACATTATACAAATGGCAACGCAATGAATTCAAAATATTTTAAACAGACAAATTTTCCATCATCAACGTCATATGTCAAGTATGATTTAATATTTGAATTCTAATTTTTATCTGACCATTGGTTCTTACAAATATTTCCTTACTTTTATCAGTTTTTATATTTTATTATAAAATAATTATAGTAGGAAAAGCAAACAAGTTGCTTAAACGATTGTTTATAACTCTAAAATAAACAATCCTTTCAGCAACTTGTTTGCTTACGTTATTTGTTTATGTTAATTGCAGGCATAATATAGTACATATATTAATATATTGGGTTAAAATCAAAATGATGTTTTCTTTTTGATGTTCTTGATTTCATTTATTGACAATTTTTGGTGCCTGTTATGATTCTTCTTCAATGGCGCTATAACCCCATGGTGGGTCAAGGCCTTCTGCCGACTGACAAATTGCGAAACATGATATATAAATGCATTTTTTACTGGGTAGGATTGTCAGCCCTTCGCATAACAGTCATATTAGACCAGAACCTACGGCACCTCCCAGACTTAAACCCGTATAGTACCGAGCGCTAGAGCGTTAGTCACTCGGCCATCAGGTTGATTATTACGATTGGCTTTCATAATAACTTTCATGACATTATTTTTATCTTAGAAGTTCTATTTATGTTGCTGCTCCCGAAACGAACGTAATAACGAATGAATGTAATACACCAGATGTAATATAGATGGAATGCAACCAAAATGTTATAGTTGACAAGATCCATAACCAGATAAATCAAATGGAATACAACCACATGGGATAGATGACCAGAAGGATAACAGATGACCAGATAGATAACCAGATGGAATACAACCAGATGGATATCCAGTTAGAACTAGATAACCAGATGGAATACAACCAGATGAATTATTACCCATACAGTGAATTTTTATATACCTAATAATCACTCGCAAAGTTATAGTGACCACTTTGTACCACTATTTAAATGCATTGTTTTTTAGATTTCCATAATTTTTTTTATTTGTATTCCCATAGATTATACATAAGAATCCTAGAATTATGGGGTGTGGATTATAGACAGCTGCATAAAATTTGTAGAGCATTTTATTCGAAAGTCTCATAAAATCAATTCTATGAATCTATCATTTAAACGCTTCTTGTTTCTCCCCACCCTTCTTAAATAGTGAATGAAAAAGTCTAATTAAAACTAATAAAAACAACTAAAGGATGCCTACCAAGAACAAGAGTTTAAAAAATTAGGTAAAGCGTGCATGTTAAGAAGAGAAAAATTGAAAATCGGTTAAGTTAGACAGATTTACAGATTTAGTTCAGTTTAAAGTTGAATCGATGTTATTATGTCTTATAATTATCGTTAAAAGGCTAGAACACGTAAAAAACCTAATAGTTTATACATAATATTCACCTTTGTATCAAATCTCTAAGTGAAGTCAGTTGATGAAAGAGAAATTGTACTAAATTTTTGCTGCTATGCTTCTCAATTCTTTATGAAAGTAGTTTAAATAAGTGCAATCTTCTTGTTAAACCCACTAACAACTTGAATAATTAGTACATCCTATGCTTTGATAATTTAATTTACTAAAAATCAAAGAAATTCACCTAAACCACTGAGGACAATATCACTTTTAATTATCATCAACAGTAGGGTGGCTAAAAAAGAGCGGCGTCAGAAATGCATGGGACGGTTGGTGGCTTTCATCTGCAATGAATAACAGACTGGATTGTATGCATTCACCTTTGCGTCAAAACGGTATGTCACGGACCGGATTATCAATTAAAACGACGGAAAATGGCATTCTCGAAAGCCGAACTGTAGAAAATGCTTTCATGAGTTAATGAGAGTCGTGTCATTTGGTTCTTTTGTTGGCGCAACTGAAAGCTTATATGGAAAAATGATGGCATTTCTACGGGGGGAAAATGTTGCCTCGTGACAAAACTTTTAGTGCCTGTTGTGTAAGTTATTCTTCTCTTTTAAAAGACGGATCTTTTTTGGGGAAAAGCCATCAAGGGTTTTGATGGGGTATGACGTATCATTTGGAAGTTTTTAGAACACTTTTAAAATACTATTTATTATTATTTTATGAAAAGATTATATATATTACAGGGAAATTAGAAATTTTAAAAAATAGGTGGTTTGAATTGCGTATTGTTTCTCCATTAAAGTAATAATCAATAAAATTTTATTTATTATGTTAAAAAGTTATATTTATTAAATTAAAAATTATATTTATTTTATGATTAAAATAAATATAATTTTGAGGCTATGATAATAAATATAAATAAATATGATTAAAAATAATAATAATAAAAATAAATATAAATTTAATAAATAAAAATTAATATGATAAGTATGCTTTTTTAACATATTTATATAAAAAATATTAATTTTTATTTGATATTTATTGTTAGTGTTAATTTTTAATGTTAATTTTAATTGTTAATATTTGGTTTATTTTTATTGTTAACGTTATTGGTTAAGTATAAATAATAGTTGTATTTTTAACCCAAAATCAAATATTTTACAAATATTTTTTTGTTGAAAATATAAATAAAATTTAATAAAATATAAAATCTCATTATTGCGATGAGACAATTAAATGTTTATTTTTAATTGTTAGACAATTAATTAATTAAATTAATTGTTTACTGTTCCATCGATGTTTTAGTTTAAAAACGTCAAGAAAATTTAAATAAATATTCCACTGTACCTTTTCATTTTAATGCATTTAAGCGATACATACAAGTATTTTTTATAAAACGAACTTACAGTTTTTGAAACGACTATTTCATTTGGACTTCAATTAAAAACTAAATTAACAAAATTTTTGCACAATACATTTTCACTTCCAATTATATTGATAAATATAATTTCAAAATATAACAAACTTTATAAAAAAAGTACCGAAACTGTCAGAAACTCTGAAACTCTTTAACTTTGGATTGATTTGTACTTGTGATTTAATCGTGCACTTGTGATTAAATTTTATTTTTAATTTTCATTTCTTTGTATAATAATCCAGAATTAATTATTTGTATATATTATATTATTTGTATATATATATATATATATATATATATATATATATATATATATATAGTGCTGTAATAAATTAAATTGTTCCACGCATCTGAAAATGCCTCTCTTCTTGAAGGCGTTATAGGTCTAATATAAGCAGAGAAATTACAATTGTTCAAAGATTAGATCACCAGTTTAGATTGTTAAAAGATAAATCGATGTTATAATATTCTTATAATTGTGAAAAATGGTTAGAACTTTCGTAACAACCTAATAGTTTATACATAATATTCACGTTTAAATTAAGTCTCTAATCTGAATTTTTGATACTGTGCTTCTCTCGGTTCTTTATGCAAAGTAGTTTAAATAAATGCAATCTTATTGTTAAACCCACTAACAACTTGAATAATTAGTGCCTCCTGTGCTTTGATAATTTAATTTAATAAAAATCAAAGAAATCCACATAAGCCACTGAGGACAATATCACTTATAATTGTCATCAACAGTAGCGTGGCTAAAAGAGCGGCGTCAGAAATGCGTGGACGGTCGGCGGCTTTCATCTGCAATGAATAACAGACTGGAATGTATGCATTCCACCTTTGCGTCAATGCGGTATGTCACGGCCCCGGATTATCAATTAAAACGACGTAAAATGGCATTCTCCGAAAGCCAAACTGTAAATGCTTTTCATGATTAAATGAGAGTCGTGTCATTTGGCTCTTTTGTTGGCGCAACTGAAAGCTTATGGAAAATGATGATGGCATTTCCACGGGGAAAATGTTGCCTCGTGACAAAACTTGAGTGCCTGTTGTGTAAGTTATTCTTCTCTTTTAAAAGACGGATGTCTTTTGGAAAAAGCCATCAAGCGTTTTGATGGGGTATTACGTATCATTTGGAAGATTCAGAAACTTTAAAACTGTTTATTATTATCTATGAAAAGATTAGATATTACAAGAGAAATTAAAAAACTTTAAAACAGATCTTTTAGTGGTTTGAATTGTGTTAATTCTTTATTGTTAATATTTAGTAAATTTTTGTTGTTAACGTTTTCAGTGAAATATAAATAATAATGGTATTTTTAAAAGGCAAAATCATATGTTCAAAAATTTTTTTATTTAAAATAAAAACAAAATTCAATACAAATACAAATTCTTTTTATTGCGCTGTGACAATTAATTGTTTACTGTTCCATAGATGTTATAGTTTAAAATTTAAAGAATGATTCAAGTAAAAATAGTCCACTGTGCGTTTCATTTTAATACAAAATAGAAGGTGTTTCGGTGAAAGGTATCTAAGTTAGGCTTCAAAGCGCAAGAACTCTGCAGCAAATTTGAAATTATTTTGAAAAATTAACATAATAAGCAAGATCAGATAACAGACGCATACAATGAGATATCATTTAAAAAGGATACATACTGAAAAGTCAGGAAAGTCTAATACTGAAAAGTCAGGTTTAAAAGTGTGCATATTATAAGAATAAAAAATTTAAAATCGGTTAAGTTAGATGATCCACTGATTGGTAAAAGGTCAGATGACTAGCTCAGATTGTTTAAAGTTGTATCGATGTCCTCATGTCTTATAATTATAGTTAAAAGATGCTAGAATTTTCGTAACAATCTGATAGTTTAAACATAATATTCACCTTCGTATTAAATCTCTAAGTGAAGCAAATTTATGAAAGAAGAAATTGTACTAAATTGTTGACGCTGTGCTTCTCTCAATTCTTTATGCAAGTAGTTTAAATAAGTGCAACCTTATTGTTAAACCCACTATTAACTAGAATAATTAGTACATTCTGTGCTTTGATAATTTAATTTACTAAAAATCAATGAAATCCACACAAGCCACTGAGGACAATATCACTTTTAATTGTCATCAACAGTAGCGTGGGTAAAGAGCGGCGTCAGAAATGCGTGGGACGGTCTGTGGCTTTCATCTGCAATGAATAACAGACTGGAATGTATGCATTCCACCTTTGCGTCAATGCGGTATGTCACGGCCCCGGATTATCAATTAAAACGACGCAAAATGGCATTCTCGAAAGCCAAACTGTAAATGCTTTTCATGGTTAAATGAGAGTCGTGTCATTTGGCTCTTTTGTTGGCGCTGCACTGAAAGCTTATGGAAAATGATGATGGCATTTCAACGGGGAAAATGTTGCCTCGTGACAAAACTTGAGTGCCTGTTGTGTAAGTTATTCTTCTCTTTTAAAAGATGGATGTCTTTTCGGAAAAAGCCATCAAGAGTTTTCAGGGGGTATTACGTATCATTTGGAAGTTTTTAGAAACTTTTAAAAACTATTTATTATTATTCTATGAAAAGATTAAGATATTAAAGAGAAATTAAAATTTTAAATAAGATCTTTTCAGTGGTTTGAATTGTGTATTGTTCCTCTAATAACTTAAATATTGATTTTTATTTGATATTTATTCTTAATGTTAATTTTTGTTTATATTTAATATATTTTTATTGTTAATGTTATCCGTGAAATATAAATAATGATGGCATTTTTTAAGGTCAAATATTATATTTTACAATTTTTTAATTTAAAATATAACGAAAATGCAACACAAATATAAAATCTCATTACAACGATGAGATAATTAATTGTTTACTGTTCCATCGATGTTTTAGTTTAAAAACTCTGCTAAAGAATAATTTAAGTAAATAATCTCTGTATGTTTCATTTCAATATATACTCTTCTTCATTGGTGCAGCAGCCCCACGGCAGGCCAAGGCCGCCTGCCTGTTGGCAGATTTCTAGACATCAGATGTTTTCTTTTTACAAGGGTAGAAATGTCAGCATTACGCCCAACGCTTTACAGTCATATCAGAGAGGAATCTACTGTTTAATGTGGATTGCAAACCACTACAAGCATCCATGGCCCCGCCAGGACTCGAACCCGAAATTTGTGGCACCGAGCGCCAGAGATCTAGTCCCCAGACATCACGTCCCAAGCGATACATAAAAATCAACAAGCGTTTCAGAAATTAGTATAGGTCATCATCAAGCCTAAGAGGAAAAAATTTCAATTGTCTTATTGACACTCCGTACCCACACCAATATTTAAATTTTTAATTCACGCACAATTTGTGATTTTTAAATTTTTAATTCAAAATATCGAAAACCAAATATAAAATATTTTCTGTTTTTTAAAATATGTGAGATGAAGCCAAAATAAAATAGTATCTTTTTGATAAAGATACTATTTTCTACATTACATTAAGATATAAAATGACATTCTCGGAAAAACAAACTGTAATGCAATTTCGTGATTAAATGAAAATCGCGTCATTTGGCCCTTTGTTAATGCTACTGAAAGCTTATGGAAAATGATGAAAGTTGTATAACTATTAGCTTCAATATTTTCATATAAAAAGGTCATCATCTCCAAAAGCTATATAGGCATCACAGCGAGGTTTTCATGCTCAAAATGATGATATGTATATTAATTCCATTTGGAGAAAAGCTCGCTATAATATCAAGGCAGCTCAAAGACTATGAAGATTTGTAAAGGTGGCTTAAGTGTAGCAATATGTGTCCCTAAAGCATCCCAAACATTGTCGATCGGCTTAAAGTCCAGAGAACAAGCTGATCAATCCATATATACAATAATTTCCTCTTAAAAGTAATCTTCGACTAACCGAATTCTATGTGGCTAGCATTATCATGTAAATTGTACCTGAATGAGAATGAATAATTGGATAAAGAAGACCGTTTTTAAATAAACAGCAAAGACACTCTTTACATAATACACAAATATGTGTGGCTATATAAAGAGATGCCAACATACATGCTACATTGAACCTACGAAATCTCACTCTCCTTTTGGCTGGACAGGAGTAATAACTGAGTTTCCTGGCTCCTGCTAGACAATCACTTCAGTCACTATACAAACAAAATCTACCATCAATAAGACTAGAGATCACCATTGAAGTGTACTCCAAATGACATGCATGCGTGCACAATTAAACATTTGATTACTGTGGCGTGATGTAAGAGGATAGAACCTCTTGCATAAAACCCTAGTTTAACGATTCTTTATTATTGATTCCTTGCAATTAGCTGCAAATAGTGGTCTTCTGAACCACTTGCAGATCTAAGTATAGCTCAGCTACAGGTTCTAGAAGCTGATTGTGCTCATGGAAATGCATTCTACAACAAATGAAATTAAAAAGCTCTCAGGAAACTCTTGATATATAGGATTAACGTTGCTTTGCTTCTATTAACCCAATGGCACGCCATCATAATTTTTAAAATAAACGATATCAGTATTCATATCTAATATATATATTATTTATACGCAGTTTCTATTTGCAGAAATTGCAGTCGCTTGTAATGTTTATTTTTGTTCGCATGTCCAATGGCGTGATACAGCGTTTAAATTATAATACATGATTTTTTATAAAAATATGATTATTTCTGTTAAAAGTTTTTATAATGTGTTCATAATTTTCCAAACCTAGTGTATTATAATCCTCGTGTTAACAAATATTGAGCTACAAACAATAATATATACATAGTAAATCTCTAAAGTCATAAATATAAACTAAATTATACCTTTATCTTTCTACACATAGTAACACATAATAGAGCCATTGAATAAATAAATAAATAGTGAAAATTCTTATTTTACTAACTATTTATTCTAGTACAGTCTTTATAGTATCTATTTTTTACGGTACTATTAGTATTAAATTCTAAAGGAAATATTTTAAACACTTTTTAATTTGTTAATAAAAATGTAATTTTTACAGAATTGAAATGCATTTTAACATATTTTGTAACAATATTTTTATATGATTTAAAAATTTCTACGTGCAGTTTTCAATAGTTTAAAATGAAATCTGTTTACATTTATAAATTTTATTTGTTACTGCAATCATGCTTCAGTGGCAAAAGTGTCTCCTGTGGCTTTAGGGTCAGTCAACCGTCAGTTAAAATCTGTAAATTTTTTTTTGTTGGCTGAATTTATTATGTGATCTCATTCTTATCTAATCAGATTCATTTGACCAATTTGCATGTATTGTTCCCTTTTTCTCAACAAAAAGCTAAAGAAAGCTGAAAAACAGCAAGTGTTAATTTGCAATTTATGAATCATATTTAGTTTTAAAGTAAATAGTATTGCTTTATATGAAGCAGTATATCTCGATTTGCTATTAGATTCACATTTATAGATCCATTATTAATCATAAGATATATTTAAGTAACAGCTTTTTTTTCTTTTAATTTCGGAGATATACAACACATTATTAAATTAAAATTTTAAATAAATGATAAATTAATTCATGGTGAATCTATGGCAATAAATTAAATAAAAGATGGTTAAAACACAATGTGCCTAACCCTCAGTATCATGCAATGTGGGACGGACATCCCATGAGTAATTTACACTGAACCTCAGTCCTCATGCTCACCAGCAGCGCACGTTGCAACTGAGTCACGAGTTGGGCATCAAAAACCTTTATTGTTATACTACCTTATAAAGAAATATTTTTAGTTTCATAATTAAAACATTGCTAAATTCTTTACAAATGAAAGACGCAATTTAAATTTTAAAAAATAAAGAGTAAATTCATATCGAATATTTTTTAATTAGCCTTAACACATAAGTAAGAAAATTTAATTATTTTAAAATAAAGATTTAATTTAAAATAATTTTAATTTTTAATTGAAAAAAATAGAGTTGAGAAATAATTATGACAAGCGTATTGCAGGATGTACCTATTAATCTAAATAAATAATCTTCAATGTATTAAAAATATCAAGATATTAATTATTTTCACGTATTTTTTTAATGATTGAATATGTAAGAAATTTTAATCTACTTTTTAATTCTTCAGTTTCAAATTAATTAATTTTTATATGAACAAACTGCTATGACCTTTTAATTCCTCCACCTTGATAGCTATATAAATTTTTTTAGCATATAATTATAGGTTACATGATATTTTTTGAAGATGATGAACTGATCTAATAAACGAAAGTAATTGGCTCTTAGAAAAAAATGTTAGAACTTTGAAAATCTTATTTGAAATCTTCATAAAAAGTTCGGTTGCTTCAGATCATGAATTTTATACTTTTTTCTGGATATAAAACAGGACCAAGAAATTCCATTTATGTTGAAGAAATATTCGTTTTGTGAAAGTTCAGTATCCAAATTGGAGGTTTTTAAACCATAATAAAGGGAAAAGAAGAAAAAAAAGAAGGAAAGAAAAAAAAAAAGTGTTTGAAAATATCTTTTAAGCACAGAAGATCGATGAGTTTGTTTAATTAAGTTATATATTTAAAATAAAAATGTGTACATACTGTGAAATTATTAAAACTTTTGATGTGAAAAATTCTATAAAAGTAATTTTTTTATAATAAAAAAAACCGCTTTTGTTATTTTTTAAAACAAAGTAAGTTTTTATGATTTTTGATGAATAATTCAAAAAGTTAAAATGATAATAATATTGCATAATTTGCGGCTGAGTTGAGATACTTGAGGCACAGGTTGGAGAACTCACAGTTTTATTTACACACGCATAAACATCACACACAAACAGTGATAGACATAAATATTTAACATATTTAAAGATAGTTAATTACATATTCGAGGAAGAACTCCACTTCTAAGCCGAAACGGCAAGGTTGCGAGGTACGGCAAGGATGCGAGAAATATACTTCTTGAAATATTATAACATATAATATATACTTCTTGAAATAATATTATAACTTAAAATATTATATAATATATACTTCTTGTATAAGTATATAATATATACTTCTTAAAAAATATTATAATGTGAAATAATATCTTTTTATTGATAGAGTGGTAGAAGAATAAATAAATTAATCATAAAAATAAAGTTTAAATTACTTCAAAATACTGTAAAAAGTATTTTTAAGTGGAAAAAAATAAGTGGCATTTTTAATTATAAATATTGAATTTAGCAAATTTAGCTAAAAAATTCTCCACTAGTTATCTAAATAATTCGAAATACATGATTTGGGATAATTAAGTATTTAAGATTTAAATTACGAAATATGTGCTGTTTTTCCTGTAATGGCTACAATTCTAATGCTAAAGATACAGTATTTTTGTATATTTGGAGAAAAACCCACAGGTTTTCTGGGAGTTTACATGAAGGCTTACAATGCTCTCAGGGCAAGGTAATGCTACCAGTAATGATTTAGATGCACGACTAAATCATTAGCATGATGGAATTTACCTATCAGCCCTCTTAAAAGTGACCAAAACGATAAATATCCGAGTCTATTTTGAAAATCAACAATTTTGCAAATCGAAATTTATTGCAAATGAGGAATCCCATCTCACATTATAATCGCTGCCAATATACCTACAAACGAACTCTCAGAAGATTATAGCCTTAAGTGATGCCAATAATATTTATTGCCGCTCAGACTGTATATGTTAAACTTTTATGGCCTGAAAATATTAGATTTTTTCATGTAGATTTCAGCACGTGACAATCTTTGCCATTTTCATGACGTCTGAGTTAGGTTTCTTCTTAGTTTCTCAGGACTGGCATAAACATTCGACTTCAAAGCTTCCCACACAGTTGCGTAAAATTTATCTATCGTGTATGTTTTAAAGTGGACAAATTTTTTAAAAATCAAATAATAATACGTCGTTCACACGGTCGTGATTCTATTATCAGGAACTAATAGAGACTTTTGTGATTAGATATTTTTTGTTTTCATATAAATCTATTTTAATTGAATAGTTTTAGAACAGCATTTTACGTTCAAATTTTTTCAAACAAACATTTCATTTATTCAGTCAATTTACTTTCAGGACCAACATCTGGCCATTCAAGAGATCGAACAATATCAACAGAAATCTAATTTTAAAAGACCTAGATATATTCTGCTCTAACCTCCAATCTAAATTCAATTTTTGAATTTTAATGGTTTTTTAATTCTCTCTGACTCCCTTTAACATCTGGGCATTGCCAATGTTTTTATTCTTTTATGTTTGCTACTACTGGAGATAAAGGCCCCTGATGGGGCCAGTCTCAGGCTAGCTCTAATTGGCTAGCGCTCTGGCCTTCAGGTTTGAATTCTGGCGGTGGCATGAACGTTTGTTAGTGGTTCAGAATCCACTTTAAACTGTAGGACCCGGTTTAAATAGCCCAAAAGTGTGACAAACCAAACCAAATCAATAATCTTCAACATCATTCTTTTATTAATCCAAAAAATAAAAAAATATTCAGGTCTTAATTTATGTATTTTTTCCATCTTTTTTAACCTTTTCAAATGGTTTAGATTATAGTTAAAGCGACAGGACGCAGTTAAATACCAAAGTTAAATGAGACACTATGTAGCTAACTACGAGCTACACAAATCGTCCCCCTTATTAGAAAAACAAAAGTAATTTTACTTTTATTAAACACAGTGAGTTCGAAAAATAATTTAGAACGAAAAAGATATTTAATCTGTTTTTTAACGATAAATTAAGATTGAAAAAACTGTTTCATTAAATACGAAATTCATATTAAATCTTCAGAAAGGATGGAACTTGGGATGGTCTTATAATTTGTAACAGACTGCAAGGTAAAAATAAAATATTTTTGACATAAAGATTTACAATAAAAAACAATATCCTTTCTGAAGTTTTCATTGAAAAGATATTTTTTTTTCCTCAAATAACGTGACATGTTTCATTTTTCCAATATCAAACTGTTTTTATAAGAAGGAAATTCATTATTTTCTCTCTTCAAATGTTAGATATAGAAAGTAACTAAAGGCTATTATGTTTCTCTTTTTCTATAAAAAGGAAAGTATCGTTCTTTTAAAATGAAATAATGGATTTTTAAAGAAAATTGAAAACAGTTTATTCGATAAAAAAAAAAACTCTCTAAAAGTTTAGTTATGAGTGACTTTGAACTTTTTCCTATAATATAACTTTAGAAAAAGATACGGCAGGCATTTTTTAAATAACTGGTAGTTTTGGAATTAAAATGTATCTTGGGCTGTTTGAAGTGTTAAAAAAAGTATGACATATTTGTTAAATTGATAATAAAGATTTAGTAGTAATGCACAATTCTAATATATCATTACATAGGGCTTTAAAATAAAATTAAATGTAAATATTTATGAATATATTTTTTATATTTATTCTTATCCCACGTGCTAGAAAGCAACATCTAGACCAAGTCCCCTGTGTGGTTTCAGGGAAGGAGAGAAGGGGGGCAGCTTTTGTAGTGATGGAGCCTCCGTAGGTAGAAATCTCACTTGGCTCTGTGACGCTGACTTTTTTACAGGGTAGGATTGTCAGCTTTATGCGCAACATTCATATTACACCAGGATCTAGACTTAAAGTGGGTTCCGAACCACTGCAAACATCCATGACACCACCGGTACTCGAACTCGAAGCCTATGGCACCGAACGGCAGAGCGCTAGTCACTCGGTCATCGGGCCCTGTTTATAGATGATTTGGTCTATTAAATTTTACATTCGTTTTCGTGCAATTGTACATTCGTACAATTGTATATTCTTACACATGTAATTGTACTACATTAAAATGGATATAGTTAAATTAATGTTAATCATAGCAATAACATTTTCAAAATAATATTCTAAATATAAACGACAAGACCATAGCTATGTACTTAAAACTTTTTAAAAACAAAGGAATTTGAGAAATCATTATATTGAAAGCGCACATATGCAAATTTCAGAAAAAATTTTACTGGTAGAATTTTTTATGTAATAATCTACAGAAATTTGCTCTAATTTTCTACAAAAAGAATTTTTACTGGTATATGAAAATAAAATATTTTTTAACATACATATATGTTATAGAAAAATATTTTCATCTTGAAAATTCATATCTGAGTATGGATATAGTAGATATTTTTTATTTTGATCTTCAAGACTTCTAAGGGGGTAATTTATTTATATAAAGTTTCTTTTAAAAAAACGACAAATATACAAGACAAACTAATATGGCAATATTTCATAAATCAATTTCATATGAATAAAATAGAGAAGAAGTAATATTAATACAAAAAGCAAAAGATTTATGATATCAGAGAGTGTGAAGAAAATATTCTTGATTTAAATAAAATCAAGAAACTTAAACATATATTTAGATAATTCTTTATACAATGCACCCATACTATATATTATAAACTTAAAATATGTCTTGTTTATTAACAAAGTAGCTTTTCGAAAGTATTTTAAGTTCAAAGAAATATTACAGGTTTTTTTTATATGAATCAACACTTAATATTATGTGATAGTAATATTTGATATCTGCCAAAGGTTTTGGTATTAAAAAATATTCTGGATTCAAAAATTCTATGCTTTGTATGTTATCATTATATCACAATTAAATGTTAAATTTTATAGTAATAATAAATAAATAATAATAATTTATAGTAAAATGACTAAAAATTTAAATTTTAGAAATCTAATAATTTCACAAATTTAAATTTTCAATATATTATGTTTTAAAAGACATTTTTTTCAATAAGTTGACATTTAAACTTATAAATGTTGGTCCTTAAAATCGTAAAGCAATATGATCACTTTGCAAAAGGACCACCACTTTAGTGGGTCAAAGTAAGTGCATGGTGTCAACACAATTTGGAAAAAAACACTCATACACTCATGGATGAATTCTCATCCCTTCTCAGTTTATCCAACGAAGGGATTTATCTATTTTTTTTTTATTTATAAGGCTCCCAGCCAGTGTAAATAAAGAAACTCCCACTCAGCTAGCTGATTTCAAATCAAATTATCTTAGACAAAAGCGAGACACCAGAAAGTTTTTAATCAGTGGTTCTAAGTTCTTTTGATTTCTTATGTGACAATCTCTTAAAAATTTTTTTTGATGACTCGTAGACCGTTTTGAAATTTAAAGCTTAAAATGATTACAAATAATACGTAGGGCAATTGATATATATCTTTAATTAACAAAACAGAAAACTTAAAAATCAACAATTAAAAAATATTTTTTTAAAAGAGTAAATTACCATATTAACATCTGTTTGACTATTAACGAGCAAACACTAAGAAATTAACTTTGTCGATCAATTAAAAACTAGATTAAATGTACCTGGATTCGAAGTACAAATAGAATAATTTACAAAAGGAAATACCTCATTAAAAGGAAAAAAAGGAGATGTGGCAATAATTGCAAATCATCCAAAATTTCAACAAAGTAATTTTTTTGCGGACCTATAAAGAACAGTCCGTAAAGATTCCAGTTTGAGAACAAGTGTTCAAAATTCTCAATTTAAGAGATCAGATATTAAATACATCAATTTAGGCAATGCAAGAAAAGTGTGACAGTCACAATTTTTTACATTTACAAGAAAAATCCATGACATAAATGCCAAAGGAAAACATATTGCAAAAATCTTTCATGTCAAAACCAAGATGTTGAAGGGCCAGTATCGGAAATTTAAAACTGAAAATAGAGGGGAAAAAAGGTGTTAAAATCGATCATTCTTTCTTTTGTGTCATTTCATTTCATCACCTTAGAGATATTCGAAATGGCCTCTTTCACCTTCCTTTCTTGGATGAAAAAGAACTAAATAAAATATTTAAAAAATCTTCTACTTGTGTGTAACAGATTGAATGAGAATGAGTTAAGAATTTTTAGAAAAAAATGTAAAAGGGGAAAAATTAGATTCTTTGCAGATAGTATATCTTGGCGTGGTTGAGAAATAGTCATTCGAAATGGTTTTTATGTCTGAAAATTCCAAGTATCATAAGAAGAAATTACATTGCTTTGAATTCCAACGGAAAAGAACAATGAGCGAAGAAAGACAGATGCATTTTTATTCATCTCGTTTTTTTTTTCAGAAGTATATATTTAAACTTCTTTTTGGGGATCTATAAAGAACCGTGGATTCCTGTTTGAGAACCAGAATTTAAAATTCTCAATTTAAGAGATCAGATATTAAATACTAAAAATTAGTCAATGCAAGAAAGTATGACAATGACCATTTTTATAGCTACTAGGTGGTATACTATATTTAGGGTACTTTGATTGGTTGAAAAATAGTCATTCGAAATGGTTTTATATCCGAAAATTTCAAGTATCATAAAAGAAATTACATCGGTTTGAAGAAAGACAATGCATTTTTATTCATTTCATTTTTTTCAGAAGAATATTTTTAAACTTTTTTTTTGTGGATCTATAAAGAACCGTGGATTCCATTTCAGAACCAGTATTCAACAATTTAAGAGATCAGATATTAAATATTAAAAATTAGACAATGGAGGAAAGTATAACAATGACCATTTTTATAGCTACAAGGTGGTATGCGTATATTTGGAGTATTTTGATTGGTTGAAAAATATTCATTCGAATGGTTTTATATCTGAAAATTTCAAGCATCGTAAAAAGAAAATACATTGGTTTGAATTTCAATGAAAATGAACAATGAGCAAAAAAAACCAGATGCATTTTTAATCAGATTTTTTTTCATAAGTATATTTTTAAACTTTTTTTTTGTGGATCTATAAACAACCGTTGATTCCAGTTTGAGAACTAGAATTCAAAATTTTCAATTTAAGAGATCAAATATTAAATACTAAAAATTAGACAACGCAAGAAAAGTATAACAATGACCATTTTTACAACTACAAGAGAAAAAAAAACCCATGACATAAATGTCCAAGGAAAACATATTGCAAGAATCTTTCTACCATGTCAAAACCAAGATGTTGAAGGGCCAGTATCGGAAATTTAAAACTGAAAATAGAGGGGAAAAAAGGTGTTAAAATCGATCATTCTTTCTTTCTGCCATTTTATTTCATCGCCCAAGAGAACGATTCGAAATGGCCTCTTTCACCTTCCTTTTTTGGATGAAAAATAACTAAAAAATATTTTAAAAATCTTCTACTTATGTGTAAAAGATTGAATGGGAATGAGTTAAGAATTTTTAGAAAAAATATAAAAGTGGAAAAATTAGATTCTTTGCAGATGGTATATCTTGGGGTATTTTGATTGGTTGAGAAATAGTCATTTCGAAATGGTTTTTATGTCTGAAAATTCCAACTATCGTAAGAAGAAATTACATTGATTTGAATTTCAATGGAAATGGACATTGAGCGAAGAAAAACAGATGCATTTTTATTCATCTCGTTTTTTTCAGAAGTATATTTTTAAAACTATTTTTATTGAGTAAAATTTCTTCCTTTTCAATCTAAATAGAATTTCAGATCGAAACAGATTTTGTTGGAGCTCACAATCCGTGAGCATTCATCTCTTTTCGAAAATTTATGTTAACTACTTTAGAAAGTGCTGGAATTATTATTTTTGAAATTTTATGGCGGAAGTGAAACGTTCTGAAAATGGCATTTTTTATATGCTAAAGACTATATATTCAAATAACAGAAATAACATTAGACATAAATTTTTATATTGAAAAACTCAATGAAAAAAAATTATAACATCACTATTCTAGAAAAAAAAAAAGTAAAAAATAAATTTATAATATTTTAAAAATTATTATTAGTTTATTTCGAAAAGGAAAATGGCAAAAAAGTAAAGTAACGGAAATAACAAGTAATTTTATTATTATTATTATTTAAAAGTTTATTTCGAGGGTAAAAAATAAATTATTTGCATTAGAGAAAAAAATGAATTCTTGTTGCAGAGATTAATTAAAAAACAATATTTCACAATACTTAATAAGCAATATTTTTATAATATATTAGAATATTTAATAAAAAAAAAACAATACAATTAGTTGAGACAGTTATCCTATTTTACTTCAAAATTTCACGTTTCTCAGAAGCTTTACAACTCTGCTTACAGTGGCTTTCATTTACATGTATGTGCAATTGTAGAAAGCTTACTTAATTATTTTTTATTACTCCAACATCATCCACAGCCAGCACTGACCGTCCCAGTAGTGGCAAAACAAGTACAACAAGCATTGAACTCCATACCACAAAATGAAATTCGGCACCTGTATGACCCAATGCATGCACGTTTACAGGCTTGCATTCAAAATTCTGGAAGTTTCACCGGCTATGAATGTAACAGCATTTTACATTTGAAATGCATTTTCTTGATCTTAAATTAATTTGTGATCTTTCAAATTTAATCAATTAAACATGTTAACTAGACAAATGCATTTGTCGAATTTCATTACTCTACAATAATTCTGTTTGGCGGTAGGATTTTTTTTCGTCAGTGTGTTTTAGATAATTTAAACAATAATTAACATGACAGAAGGGTTGAAAGTTCAAATTGTTCTACTTATGTTCACCGTTTTATAATATTATTACAGATAATAATAACAATTAAAAAAAAGGCATAAAGAGATAAAAAAAGCGTATAAAAGGATTAAATTGATCATGAAACAGGACAACTACAAAAACGCATTACATGGTAATGTGCACTAAATTCGAAGTGGGCGTACGTAAAAAAAATGAGGGAGAATCCTGTTCTTAAGCAAGCTTGATTTTTTTGGATTATCATTGCTAAAATGTTTTTATTACTAAATTAATTTTTAAATTGCATAATAGCATGATCAAAATTGCCAACATCTATTTTAGTATCCCCCCAAAAGACAAATGATGTTTAATGACATGACACAACAAACGGATTCCCAAAGAGGGAATTTTATTTATGTATACAATTAAATGAGTATAATTTTATGTTATAATTATGTAATCAACGTAATTTTATTAAATAACTATAAAGTTTTGAAGGAAAAGACGATAACAAATAAATCAACTTAAAAATAAAATTTCATTTATGTATTGTTATGTTTAATAAACCATAGTTTTTAAATAAGTGGTATACTATATGCACCCTTTAAAAATGAATGAATGAAGTTTTAGTTAGATATATATGCTTTCTTTCCTTATATTAGGATGTAATTGTAAATATTTCATTTTTTGCCAATATGTTTAATAGATTTACAAAAAGTGAGAATTTAAAACATATATCAAGGTATGAACAAATGAATATATACATTTTAAAGAGGTGGTTCGTGTAATCGTTGAATAGCAATCGAAAGTAATAAGGTTATTTGCATTCTACATTAATTCAATAATGTATATTACTATACTGATATTTTGCAGGGCATCATTTTTAGCAAATGAATAAAAGATGTGATTAGATATTGAATATATTCGATGATGACATGTATGCATAAACAAAACAATATGATACCTGGTTGCAAAAGAAAAATGATAATTAAAATAACTTACCCGTGGTTAGTTTTCTTTATGAAGTCTTCCAATGTTTTTAAAATATGAATATAAAAAAAATTCAAACTTCTGAAAAAAGAAACTTAGATCCCCATAACGTGTGATATTCATAGACAATGAAGACCCTCTAAAGTTGAATACCTTTTCCTCTTTTAACTACATTATTCAAAGTTTTACACAGATAAAAGATGTTGAAGATTACTAAAAATTTGCCCAGTAGATGGATTTTTCATTTAATATTAAAAAAAATCCCAATATTTTCTTACACTTTTTGTAAGATATTATAAGTAATTAAAAATTAAGATTTTTAAAAAACCCACTCGTTAGTTAAGTATGTTATCGAAGGTTGAGTTAATTTATTTTTATAATTAAAAAATATATATATGTTACTATTGAATATAAAAAAATGATCATTAATCATGTGATTAATCACAATCTGTTTATAACTTTAATGATCCCCCTAATTGCATTGTAACAACAAAAATTTAAACAATAGAAAGACTTTGATACTTTCAAAAAATATTCTAAGTTGCAGTAATTTTTATGATATTAAGTCTTACAATTAAGAAAGTATTTCAATGATGACACTGCCTGCATTGCCTGGAAAAGAAATGTTATCAGCATACAGCCTAAAAAGCAATTAGTATTTCATTGCAGCAAAGAAAGGTTAATACAAAAGCCAAAAAATTGACATCACACCAGGAAAGAGCAGTGACAGAATAAAAAGTGACATTTTTAAATACAAATAACATGCAAAGCAAGGCACTATTGAACTAAACGCACAACACCAAAGAGATCAACATCAATATGGTCAGAGGGAAAGGTTAAGGGAAAAAAAACAACAACAACAATTATGCAACACTTTTTACAACTTACACACACATTTTATTCATATATAATCTTCTGAATTGTGTGACTGGCAGTTGCGATAATCATTCTACGATTGTTGTATCGGCTAAATTGTGGAGTTTCTGTCGTGATAATTGGATTGCATTGATTTGCAATGTATGTGGCGAAGTACCTTGAGGGATTAGTTAACAAATGTTCTGATCGAATATGTTAATTTTACTAGAGATTTGCAATAAGTAATAAAACTCTTACTGGGAAATCTTTCTAGAATTCAAAAACTGTCTTTTAAAAATTCAATAAATGATATATTAAATAATTTTAATATGCATTTAATAAATTCAATTAAATTAATTGGTAAAATCGCTGAATAGGGGCCGTTGGGATTTGGCGTCAAAACGTCTTTGCGCCAAGTAACGGATTGTGATTCTAAGTGTAGTGAATTGCAAATAGTATAAGAAATCCTGGCTACTACATTTGGCGGATTATCGCCAATTTGGCATTTGATGAAATTTTTTTAACCTGTTTGGAAAACAATATTTTAAAAGTTCAAAAGAAAAGTATTTTTAGTTTGTAATATTTAAAAGAGAAGATTAGAAACTCTCTTTTTAAAGTGTTCAATTTTCTTTCAAGTAGTATATTCGACAAGTTATTTTAAATATTGGTATAATACGTGCTATAATATGAATATTTTGCATCATAGAATATATGTTTAGAATCAAATAAATATAAATACGGTGGTGACAGATTTAAAATAGCATAAACGCCAAAAACCCATAACTATGCCACGAAGAAGAAGTCGTTTAATTGGTACATAGGCTTCATATTCTCCGAGTCAGAACTATGGGTTTTAAAGGAAAGATAAAAGGTGTTGAAACCTTCTCTTTCGAATATTACAAACCTATATTTTGTATCTTTATTTGCATCTATATTTTGTATCTTTTAACATATTTTTTGAAAGCAGTACCAGATTTTTTTGATCACCCTGTATTGCTGGTGGCTTTAAATATTTTAAGGTATAGTAATTGTTTACATTTATATATGATAAAAATTATACATTAATATTCCCCCAAAACTGGAATCTTCGAATAATTGAAGAAAATGTTATGAAAGTCCATACCTGTTTTTAAATATGTCTTACGAGAAACAACGATTGTCGAATCGGAGGGGGCAGTGCACTTGCAATCTTCTTGGTGTTGTGCCGTGTCCTAGCTAATGAGAATAAGGGATACCCCATGACTTACGCACCTTTAAGGCAAACGATTCCCGCAAAATTCGAACAAATAGCTCAGAGGTCCCGTGCTTTGGGTGAGCGAGGCCAAGTTGTGCATCTGCAAAAAAAGGGAGTCAAGTCATCAATTACAGCGTTTCGCCTACTGCTACTCTAGGACTACAAGTTCTATCATCTAGCATTTGCTGTTCTAGGCTACTTAAATCATGTAGTCCAGGCATGTTCTCCCATAAAGCTCATGTTCTTGTTCAAGAAGTGCTTGTTCCCATAAAATATTTCGAAATAAATTAAATTCATTTTTTAATTATAACATCTAAATAGTCATTATCATGGTTTTCGAATTTCCAATAGTTTCCTGGTACAAATTGTATAATACAAAGTTTCTCTTATAATTTGTAATGTTAACTCACGAGTGACTGAGAGATTGATATACCATGAAGCCATTAAAATTTCGTAGGTTTTTCAAGCAAGTTCTTGGCTAAAAATGAATTTAAACCAGATCCACCTGAATGTGATATCAATCAATACTAACTTGTTAATGCTTAACTTATTAATGGCAACTTGTTATTAAAAAACATTGTTAAAATTCGTTCCTTAGAAATTTCATAATGCGTATAACTATAAAGTAATGATTTGATGTAATGACCATATTTTATGGACAAGAATAGCAAATCAGTACGTAATCATGCTATTGTTAAATAATATAAATAGTCTTTGCTTCTTAAGAATTTTTATGCTTAGCAAATATAATCTTCATTTCTGTTTTGGTAATATCTTCTATTCTGCTTTTAATGAAATTAGAATTATTCTATTTCGATTACCATTCTTTTACGTTTTCTATTTATGTAATATGAATAACAATATTTATGTTATTGGCTGCTTGATATACAGATTTATTTCATTTTTCATTATGCATGCCATTGTGGATATCACCATAAACTACATTTCGAAACCTTAAATTTTGAAAAATTATTATTGCATATTTAATAATCATTAAAATATTTTTATATCTACCTGAAGCAGAAAAAACCTCCCAGAGCTGGTAATATTAAAGTATAAAATTTGTTTAACTTAAAAAAATTATTTTTAAATTAATCATTTCTAACAGAAAAAAAAAGAAAATGGTAAATAATCTGCAGCAAATTTAAGCACTATTTCTTGCTCAGCACTTATTGATATTTCTGAATTTTCGTGAAAGAATTAAGCCTAACATGGTTCTACTTTGATTTTGATATCTTTTCTTATATTCAGTTCTGTTCACGGACACTGTAATTTTTTACACTGTAATTATTTTCCGTTTCCTATACAATCTTTTTTATCGGTGGAATCACTTGCATGTTTTAAAAATGTAACTTTGGTGAATTTATCCTTTCAAAATGAATGTTTCGATTTAATAGAGATGGATTGTCGCTAATGATAAGGTGGTGAAATATTTAAGTGAGCATTTATAAAGATATTTACAGTTGGAAGCAGTTGCAATGTCTTTACATGCGAGTGAGACGAAATTGTGAATTAGTTTCCAATACTTTTTCCTCGCTTGAAAAGTTGCTGTTAAGTACTAATTCCAGAAAATAAATCGACCATGGTTTTGCTTTAAGAGTTTTTATATTCGTGTTCGTCGAAGAATAATTAGGCCAAATATTTTTTTTTTATAAAATAATTTGCCAAAATATGAGATTGATTGAAGTTTATATAATAAAGTTATTATACGGACGATTAAATTGTTACAGACAATATTTAAATTATTACAAATTATATTACATTGTTCTAGATGACTTTTACAATTTTTTTTAATGTTATGAAAGTTTAAGCAAAATTAGATGATTAATTATTATGAAAATTAATGATAAATTTTTATGAAAATTCTTAATGTAGAAAATAGTTTCTGTAAATTAAATATTGAGCAAATAAAATATTAAGAAAGATTATTTGTTTTTACATATAAGAAAAGAATTTAATTAAGTTTAAAGGAAAGTTTAGTTTATTAGGTTAGAAAGTTTAGTAAATTAAGTTTAAAGGAAAAATGTTTTCAAATGTTTTAAATTGTTTAAAAATGTTATGTTGCTTGCTAATAATAAATTAATGTAAAACTGATAATGTAAATAATATAAATAATAATGAAAAATTGTTATTTTTAAAATTTAAATTTTTGTATTATTTTTATGAAATTAAATCAACAAGGTTAGGATTAAACTCAATTAAAACAACATTAATTAAATTGTAAATATAAATTAGTAATTAAGGAGTCATGAATATTTTTAAATATAATAATTGCAATTAATTTTTGTAAAATAAAATAATAGCTTAACACTGTTGAATTCTTTGCGAGAATTGAAATTATTCATAATAATAATTTTTGTGTTTATAAACAGAAAAATAATTCTCAAAAATTGACAAAATTATTTTAGAAACATTTTTTTGAAAACTAAACAATTAAATTATGTGTAATGGGTAATTTAATACGAATCTGGAGAAACAAGCAGTGAAAAAGCAAAGCGAAAAATGGTGCATACGTAAAATATTGTATGACAAAATATATGGAAACACCAAACAATCACATGCAACTAAGACAAATACAATAACTCAAATTTAATAATTAGTACAATAAAGTAATATTTAATAAAAATGAAATTATTTATTTGATAAAAGAAAAATTTTATTAGAAAATGTTTGATTTTAGGTTCTATTACGTTTTGATTTCAAAAATAAAAATTTTAATAATTTTTTCTTTTTAATCTTCATATCGGCATAAATCTTTTATATTAGAAGACTACAAAACTTTTTTTAGTAACCTAGAGTTTTAAGCAGTTTTAGATCTACAATAAGTTTAACATTAATTAGAAATTTAATTATTTAATATAAAATCACAAAAAAAAAAAGAAAAAATTTTTTTTAGATTACCCTGTTTTGCTTTTGTCGCATTTTTACCAATTTGTTATTTATTTAAGTCAGTAATATTCTCCCAATGCAAAACAATGCTTCGTGTCAAACTGGTCATACACAATATTATCCTCATGGATTACTTTGAGAAAATATAGTATGTAATTTAGCGAATGTTTTGAAATTTTAAATTTACCTTAACTTATTTTATTAAAAAGTTAATAATATTAATAAAATTATTAATCTATCAACGATGTTCTTATTGGTGATATGTAATGGAAATATTTATCTGTCCCTAAAATATAAATTTGTAATTTAACTAATGTTTTGAAATTTTAAATTGATCTTCAATATTTTTATTAAAAAATGTTAATAATATCATTAAAAAATTAACTTTAATTAAATTATAAAATATTATTAATCTATCAGCAATATACTAATTGCTGTTATGTAATGAAAATATTTGTCTGTTCGTAAAATATAAGCTTGCCATTTAACTAATGTTTTGAAATTTTCATTTTTAACTTCTTTATCTTAAAAAAGTTTATAATATTATTGAATAAAATAACTTTAATTAAATGTTAATAAAATAATATTATTCTATCAACAATGCTGTGTAATGAAAATCAAACAAATGTGAAATGAATACCTGTCCCTCAATATAAATTTATTTTAATTAAATGACTTTGAAGTTTTTTAAACTAACAAATATGCTTCAATAATTTAAATAAAAGCTCAGATTTAAAAAAATTAACGTTTATGAAAATATCATTTTGACAAATTACTATGTCCACATACACTTGCATGCAAATAATTATTAATATAATTAAACTAAAATCGGTTATATTAGTAAAAAAAAAAAAAAAGCACAATTTGATTAATTTTTGCGCATAAGTTACTTATAACACCAAAAATATATAAGCTGAATCACAAATAACATTGTTAAAAAGACATCACAACAACATCAAAGACGAACAATGCAAACAAGACAAACACATGAATTTAGATGCAATGAAAGATATTCAAAACACATGCGATTAAACACTTTAGGCAAAAGGGGGTTTAGATACTAGACAGGAAAACAGAACTTAGCACAGGCACGACAACAACATCAACATCAACACCAAAATCTTACCTTGATTAGCACCTGCAGGCAGTGTGATGTTTTCGTGGCTGGAGTTTTACAAATAAACATGACAAATACATTAGTTCTGCAAGTAACTGTTAAGATGGAAGGTTTAACAGAACAATGTAGAATAAAACTTATATCGGAAGGCATTTAACAAATTATATGAAAAGAAATTCGGTGATTTAATATGGTAGAAAATGTTATTTTTATTTTCATTTTCAAAGGTAATAAATATTTGATCGCAGAACTCGTAAGCGATTTAAAAATGTAATGAAATGTGCTTGTTTGATAAAAAATTAATAATACGATTGGACGCCTCTATAGAATAAAATATTCAATAAAAGAAATTCAGAGTTATAACTCTCCCTTTACAAGGTTTATAACAACTGTCTTTTATAATAAACATCAAATGCAATTTTGAAGGTAATAAATATTTGTTTGTAAAATATATCGGCAATTTTGAAATGAAAGACAAAATGAAACCTAAAATTGCTAACGGTATGAATACATCTGTTTGAATTAGTTCATCATTAAAAAGGAATTTGGTTGAAAAATTCTAAAACAAATTATTAAACGTTACTAATGAATTTGTTTGAATTACTTAATCATTAAAAAGAAATTTAAAACCATAAATATCATTTTTTTAATTAAATTGAATTTTTTTAATTAAACATAACTACATTTTATATTGAGTTATTAGATTTTAAAAATTTACATCAGAAATTGTTTCCACCAATTGCCCTACAACTAATTTATTTTCAAAAGTAATAAATATTTGATCTCGGAACACGTACGACATTTATGATAGGCATGTGCTTGTTTGGGAAAGAATTAATAGTATGATTGCATGCATCTATTGAATAAAATATTCAATAAAAGAAATTCAGTGTTGTAACTCACACTTTACAAGATTTACAACAGTTATCTTTTCTAATAAACATCAATTACAATTTTGATAGTAATAAATTTTTGTTTGTAAAACATATCGGCAATTTTAAAGGTAAGGCCTTTTTATGTAAAATAAAGCGGCAATTTTGAAATGAAAAAGACGATATGTATTGCTTTAAATTCTAAAATTCAATTAATAAACGGTAGGAATGAATCTGTTTGAATTACTTAATCATTAAAAGAAATATCAATTTTTAATTAAATTAAATTTCTTCTAAACCTAACTACATTTTATATTGAATATTTCTATACAAATTATTAGATTTTTAAAATTTACATTAGAAATTGTTTCCACCAATTGTCCTTCAAGTAATTTATTGTCAAAAGTAATAAATATTTGATCCCAGAAAATATACGCCATTTAAGATAGAGATGTAATTGTTTGAAAAGAATTATAATATGACTGGATGCATCTCTTGAATAAAATATTCAATAAAAGAAATTCAGACTCATAATTCTCATTTTACAAAGATTTAGAATAGTTATCTTTTCTAATAAACATCAATTTCAATTTTGAAGGTAATAAATTTTTGTATGTAAAATTTATCTTCAATTTTGAAATGAAAAACGAAATGTACGTGCTTGAATTCTAAAATTAAATTAATAAATGGTAGGAATGCATCTGTTTGAATTATTTAATCAATAAAAAAATCTGGTTGAAATTCCATAAATATAATTATTTAATTAAATTAAATTTTTTTTCTAAGTTCAATATAACTACATTTTATAATGAATATTTCTGTACAATTATTAGATTTTAAAAATTTACATCAAAAATTTTTCCACCAATTGTCCTCCAAGTAATTTATTTTCAAAAGTAATAAATATTTGAACAAGTACGCCATTTAGGAATGAGATGAAATGTCCTTGTTTGATAAAGAATTAATAATATGATTGATATATCGATTGAATAAAATATTCAATAAAAGAAATTCAGAGTTATAACTCTAACTCAACTTTCAAGTTATTTTTCTACTAAACATCAAATGCAATTTTAAAATTAATAAATTTTTGTTTGTAAATATATCGGCAATTTTGAAATGAAAGATGAAATATACTGCTTGAATTCTGAAATTAAATTAATAAGTGATAGGAATACATGTGTTTGAATTCCTTAATCATTAAAAATTTTAAAAACATAAATATCAATTTCTCATTAAATTGAATTTTTTTCAAGTTAAACTTAACTACTTTTGTATTGAATATTTCTATACAATTACTATATTTTTAAAATTTTACATCAGAAATTTTTTCCATCAATTGTTCTTAAGTAAAAAGTTAAGTAAAGAACAATTGATGGAAATTATTTATTTTCAGGGGTAACAAATATTTGATGAACTCGTACGCCATTTAGGAATAACATGAAATGTGCTTGTTTAAAAAGAATTAATAATAAGATTGGTTGCTTCGATTAAATAAAAATATTCAACAAAATTAATTCAGAGTTATAACTCACTTTATAACAGTTATCTTTTATAATAAACATCAATTGCAATTTTAAAGGTAATAAATTTTGTTTGTACAATATACTTGGCAATTTGAAATGAAAGATGAAATATACTTGTTGTCTGAAATTAAATTAATAAGTGATAGAATACATGTGTTTGAATTCCCAATCATTAAAAATTTTAAAAACATAAATATCAATTTCTCATTAAATTGAATTTTTCTAAGTTAAACTTAACTACATTTTGTATTGAATATTTCTATACAATTACTATATTTTTAAAAAAATTTACATGAAATTTTTCCATCAATTGTTCTTTGTAAAGAACAATTGATGGAACTTATTTATTTTCAGGGGTAACAAATATTTGATGAACTCGCACGCCATTTAGGAATAACATGAAATGTGCTTGCTTAAAAGAATTAAAATAAGATTGGTTGCTTCGATTAAATAAAATATTCAACAAAAATTAATTCAGAGTTATAACTCTCACTTTTAAAAGATTTATAACAGTTATCTTTATAATAAACATCAATTGAAATTTTTAAAAGGTAATAAATTTTGTTTGTACAATATATCGGCAATTTTGAAATAAAAAGACGAAATGTACTTGCCTGAATTCTAAAAATTAAATTGATAAGAGATATGAATGCAGCTGTTTAAATTACTTAATCATTAAAATTTAAAAACATAAATATCAATTTTTCATTAAATTGATTTTTTTCCAATTTAAAAGTAATTATACTTTTGTCTGGATTATTCCTTTTACAAATTATTAGATTTTTACAAATCACATCAGAAATAATTTCCACCAATTGTACTTCAAGTAATTTAACTAGTTTAAATATAGTTAATATTATAGTTATCATTGGTTTGAATGTAAATAAAATAGAAAATGCAACAAAAATAAATTACATAAATATGCAAGAATGAAAATTGAAAGCAGTGTAAAAATTGTAATTTTTAATGGAAACATAATAATTTTTAATAACACAAATAATTACATGGTAACATAAATTTCAAACCTCTCTTTAAGATGAATATATCTAGATGGATTGTTTTTAAACAATAAATGAAGTTTTATATTCCTAATGAATATTAAATATTTAAGTTATGAAATTTGTAAAATATTAGATAATAAAACTGCAAACATGGTTCCTCCCTACGCACTGCAAGAGCGCCAACCTGTGGTATGCAGGAAAAAAAAATGATCAGACCTCGAGATTATCACCAGAGAGGAAATACAGCGCAACCTTCATGCCGCTGAGAAACATTTAGCTTGTATTCTCTCATCCTGAAAGGAAATAGTTCACGCAACCCTGCGTAATAGTTGGTTCACAGACTCTCACCCGGAGAGGAAATATTTTTCGGGCATTTAGCGCGTACTCAAGTATTTTATTTTCGGCTTAGAAGTGGAATCCTTCCATGAATCTATAATATGCCTTTAAATGTGTTAAATATTGTATGTGAGGTGTTTGAGGTCAAATTTTTGTCTCAAACCCAACCACACCCAGTTACAATCCAGAGCTGCTTCAACCCACAACACTATAAAACTTAAAATTTTATATTAAGTTAGTAAATTATTTAAAAACGAATGTTCTTTTTTTTTTATTTTTTATTGCACACATATGCAAAAAAAAACGTTTAGTTTTTTGAGTTGTTAAAATATTTTTACGACTGTTTTCAACATATTTGAAGAAAAAAAAAAAGTTACGAATTTGCTTATTAAAAACTAATTAACTGACATTTAATAAACTTTAATTAATTTGATTTCACCCTGTTGAAAAAAACCAAATTTCTAAATACTTTTGCTTGACAAATTCCGCTTTTGCAAAAAAATATGTACGAATAAAAACGCCTTATTATTATCCTAAGTGAGCAATAAGCTTAAATAAAAAAAAAAATCTGCGTCCGCCTAGAAACATCTGTACCTTGAGAGATAAATTAAAAAGGTGAAAAAAAGTAAAAAAAAAAAGAAAAGAAATATTTGCTCTGAAAACATTTTGTTTGTTGTCTGATTCAGTACGGTTAATTGCGTTTCCATTTAACGATGAGATAACATTAGGTGTTATGAATTGTTTAGCTCTTTCAGGGAAATGTTATTTAATTTCTTACGCGAGCGT